>BLKR01000359.1:297500-487500 GCA_011170035.1 Teleogryllus occipitalis
GGGATCAGAAATTGAAGAACGTTCTACGCATCGCAACACACCAAGAACTGAGAATTGAACCAGGTGTAGCTTCTCTTGTTAAGAAAAAGTGATGTCAAAACTCGCAATAATAAAATATTGGTTTTAAATTGAATTGAATTGTAGTTTTCTATTAACCTGGAAGATATTTTTCTGAGCTAAGTTATGCATGCTACTCCCCAACCTAACCGCGGAATTCTTCGCCTATCAGCGACATTTAATACGCCAACTCATGGCCCCGCGGATTAGATTTGGCCAGGCGCAGTGGAGAAGCGATTACAGCAGTCGACCACCTGAACCCTATGCCCGCGCTGGGTCGCGGGCGTCCGCGAGCATGCCTGTGGACTGGGAATTAGATCAATTCTAAATTGTAAATGATCCACCCAGAGAAAAGGGAATACTCTAACAATTATACGGAACCATTCGGAACGATTCTTTCTAATGAGAATTATTTACTTTTTGACTCGAATTTGTACAGGAATTCTTAGGGGTGATGTAATATTTCAGTTATATTTCAATTAGTTGACTCAGATTGTTGAGGTAATATACTCACAAAATGAAGCTTTGTATGATGATGTAATGTGACGTTTGCTCTTTTGTTGCAGGGGACGATGCAGCAGCAGCCCTGGGCATCGATGGGCTGCGCTCGCGCCGCTCCGGAGTGACCTGCGGGTAAGTTCACACTTTATGCACAAGCTTCCGGAATAAACTTAACAAGCTTATGGATAATGTACGGGGTTGACGATAATTACTTTTTGCCAGTGAACGTGTGGCAAACTTCTCATAACGAAGTTACACATGAGTCATTTTGCCATGATTAGTAGGCAATTCATGCGCACTTGTGTTTGGCAGGTCCACGAAATATATCTGCTTCAGAACTTGCACCTGCCAAATATCAGTCCGAGATGTGTTCCATACCATTCAGGTCATCTCCCACGTAACTTAGTTATGAGTAGGGGCGGAATTCTATGACCTAAAAATGTATGAAATTGGTATGCCTTTATGACCTAAAAACACAAATATGACCTATAAAATTCAAAATATGACTTAATGAACGGCATTATTTATTACTTCATTCGCTTGTAGAAACATTTTTATTACACTTGTTGCTGGCTGCAATTAACTGTCAAAAAGTTATAATTCTTCGAAATCCTGAACCTAAAAATCAACTGTTAGGCTGAATAATTAAAAAGTTCATTAAGTATTACTCAATATCAGGATTGTTGTAATGTTATTACCATATGCATTTTAAGGTTCTTAAATGAGATCCTCTCCTATTGTCGCTGAGAATTGTCTTGTAGCGAGAGAAACTCCTTTCGACATCACATGATGTAAGAGGAGCGTTTTTGAATAGTTAAATCACTTGGAGAAAAGTCCTAAAATCTGCAGATGAAGTGTTTCCACAAAGAATGTCACTTATGTCACGCAGGTACAGGAGTCCTCAATTCATTTCCAGTACATTTTCCAATTTTGTACACACTCTAGATGCTACAGTTCCTTTGGTATGTTTTAACTCTTGTTTAATGCACTTTACCACATCCAATACACTGCTTAGTTGTACACCTGAAACTTCCAGTTGCGTAATTGCTCCTGATAAAGAATTAAAATTGGACTTTATGTAAGCCAAATCCACTTTTAATGTAGGACTTGAAATATATCTTGAGTAATTTTTAAGGAGGACGTTGCTGCAGGATCGAAAAACATTACTACCTTCTCTATGACATCCAAGTTGTTGCAATACTATTATACGCGCACATATAGAACATTAGTTGAATTCAGAATAAATGATAGCAACAAGCTTTGTTAACAAATCCTGATAACCAGAAATGTTTGCTCCCGAGCAATAGAAACTATTTTGCATCGAAAAACGAGCTACAGATTTCATATAATAGTCCTGTCAACGAAATAATCAAATCTCCACTCTCCTCGCATCTTGCGAAATGAGGGCTCAAGAGAACGTGCGGGATAATATATTGCGGCATCAAACCAAGTCCCCCAACACATACGGATAACTGGTTGGGGAGGTAGGGGCAATGAAGGTGTTTCCTCTTGAAATTTCTAAATGCGAATTGGAGCTTTGACAAACATTTTCTTACAGTTGGATATTAATTTATCTATTTCAGGGAAGCGCAATTTACAGAATAATATCACTTAATCGGTGCTGGATATGCTTTCACCAAACTCGCGAACAAAACTTCCTAACTTTTCACTATTTGAAACTGTCGTCTGAGGCATATTAAAAGCAAATGAAAGACAAGCAAAGGTGAGAGCTTTTGTAAAACGGTTCTAGTTCCGTGTAAGCAAGGGTCGTCAGATTTCCGGGTACTGGAACGACCTTGAGTGCTCATTCGGAAGCAGGCCGTGTTCCGCGATGCTATGACAAGTGCCCACGGTCGGGGTGAAGGGGTGAGCAAACTTAAAAAACGACGAATTATGCGAAGCAAACACGTTGAAATTTTGCAGGCTTTTGTTAAATTATTCAAAACGTTTAATGGAAATTTGAGATTAAACAGAAAGCCAAAATATGCATTGGTATATAAAAATATGACTTGTCATAGAAATCCGCCCCTAGTCTCTATTTTAACGAAATATGCAAAATATGTGCCTATAATTGTACGAATATGCACTATGAGAAAAAATCAGCCAAATATGCAAAAATATGCACTAATATTTAATGTATATAGCATCCAATTCTATCCAAATGTCAAGAAATTTTACTTAGCTGTGCCCTGAAGAAACTGATAAAAATATGACTTGTCATAAAAATCCGCCCCCAGTTATGAGATTTCCCACAGTGCAAAAGTGATACTCTTAGATTCTTTCTCCTATATGCCTTAAAAGGTTGTAATATTCATTCTGAGACACTCTGTATACTGGATTCCGCTTTTCAGTTTTTTCTATTCTTTTTTTAGTTTTTCATTTTTTCATCGTGTTGATCACTGGTAGGTTCTTTTCTTTCCTTCCGCATTCGGCTTTTCCATTTTCGTAGTTTGTACTTTTTATTATTTTCTGCTCCTATTCCGTCGTTCCCTATCATTCTTTTATTTCTTTTTTCATCCTTTCCTTTTCACCTCGTATTCCTCGCTTGCTCTCCGCCCTGATACACGCCAATGCCTGAAATCTTTGCTGTTTAATTGTTTTGCTGTTGCGAAACGTCCTCTAAGAGGACAGTTCGCTTTGATTTGGAGTGTTAATTTTTTCCGGAGGTGGGAATAAGGGAAGCGTTCGGAAGGAAGGAATTGTAGGGCACCAGACAGTCTCGTAATGTGGGCAATATCTGTCGACACCCACGAAGTAGGAAAATATAAAAACCAGTGCAGCTGACAACTATAATTCTCTTCCATCCGACCGTCTCGTATATTTTTGTCAATATAATTAACAAACTACAAATGTGTGTACTTACCAGTTTCATGAATACAAAACTCCCTGAATTGCGGATTTTTGTACGACATTCGTTTAGAAGAAAACTTGCTTTACGAACTTAATTTACTTATTTATTTTACGGAAGCGTGTGCGGAAGGAAGGAATTGTAGGGCACCAGACAGTCTCGTAATGTTGGGCAATAAAATTACTTCCTGTCGACTGAACCCACAAGAATGTAGGAAAATACTGGAAAAACCTGATCGAGAGTGACCCAGCTGTAGTACAACTATAATTACAGTCTAATGCCATGATGCTCGACCAGTCGATTTCCTTTTCTATTGTCAATGTATTGGCAAATTAATGTACGAGCTGTTGATACTGTCACCTGAACGTCGAGTGTAGTAATAGACTTCGGCATTTTCTGAAAAATATTCCCGCCCTTGAGCAAGTCATTTTTTACAAAAACCACTGATTCATAAAAAGACACCCTAGATTAATGAAGAGAGGCTTACATGAATCCGTGGGTGGGATTTGGTTATTATTCGTACAATTCGTTTTTGTAATCTAAAAGTCTGGGAGCTATAAGATGTATTTTCCCAGAATATTATGCCATATCTCAGGCGGGAATGAACATTCGCGAAGTATACACAACGAGCAGTATGAAGGCTGACTGAATTTGCAAGAATTCTGAACGCGTAGCATAATGAACTTAATTTTGTGTTCAATTCATTTAAATGGACGTTCCATTTAAGGTTTGACTGAATTGAGTAATATATTATAATAATATATAATTATAATATATAATATTATATATTATATATATATTATATATATATATAATATATAATTATAATCATTGTGCCACCCTATCTCTTCTTTAGGACGTTTGTTATGGCAACGTTTTGTACTTAATGATCGCAGAAATGACATCAAAAACGAAAAAGAAGTCCAGAGAAGTCCAGAGAACAATTTCATTTAAAAGGAAATAGCCTTCGAACAGTGGTAAAAATTCCCCTATTGGACGAAGTCGACTTTTATTCTGACGTATTAAATAGACAGCGACAGCATTTCATTTTAAATATATTGGTAAAAATTAAATAAGTCATTTTGTTACCTTTATCGATTCTGTGCTTCTAGTTCCAAATACTAGTTTCCCTATTGATATTTCAGAGTTACTGATCGTACAGTGAGTAATAAATACTAGTGAATAAGAAGTAAGAATCGTAGTCTTTTTACTGAGCTTATGTGTTGAGTTTATAGCGATGTGTCAATGCAAATTAGCTTCAATTTGTCCATTGTACTTGTTTATAAATTAACATTTATATCGAATTAAATTAATGAAATCCATCTTCATCCAGGTAGACATGCTAATTAAGTCAAATTCCGAGTTGCCTCACCTAACCCTATGATCTCGAAATATCGTACCCTTTAATGAATTCATTTTGTCACCCTGCTTTCAAATAATTTCTCCAATTTGACTAAACATTAACACGGGCATACCGTTGTAAGAAGAATTAATTTACTTTATTAAGTTCCTGTAAATTGATTTTCTCAATAGCTGTAAATGTATGCCTACTTATATGTATTATTCATTTCATTACCAATCCACATTTATTCTGACACCTAATATCAACAGTTACAGTATGTTATACTTGCACAAAATAGTGAAATAATTAGTAGTTTGCAAGTCTTTTATTATCGCTGACGTTATCGAAGAAGATGCTTGTAGAAATTCTCAGAGATACAAGTAAAACATGACGGCATTTCCAATTATTGATTACACAAATGCACTTTTCATTTTGCATGAAGAGCTGAGCGAGGTGGCATTGTACGAGTACTTCTGACACGGAAAACATGCTTTAACTTCTTTACTTCCTGATTTTTAGTTCTTTCCCACGCGTAAGCACTGCGAGCTCTCAGAAGGTAGTTGGAAGTTCGTTCCGCTTGGAATACGTTTCCAAGAAAGCTGTTCTGTTTTGTGCGCGACTGCACAATTACACCAAGTAAAACGACATCCTCTCACATCTTCACGAGAATAGCATTATCTTCTAACGAGACATTGCTTTTTACGCTCATTAGAAAGCTACGTTTTGCGGTCGACATGTTTATTCATCAATAATATTGCTTTCAGTCGATTACTATTCCCTCGCCGGAGTTTTTATTGTTCTGTTGTCCATATTCGCGAATGCCTTGGTAATGCGGCTACTGAAATAAAGGCAGGAATATCGAGATTTGAAATGATACAATTTTTATTGCTTCTCTTTAGCTAATCGAATTGGATTAGATTTGTGTTCAAAATGCTATATTAATTTCTTGCAATTTTTTTTAATTTGTTCACCATGGTTTTGATACTGCAGATCCAGTACCTCTTAATGAACGTATTTCCACATGCAAGTCTACTCACTTACCACTTAGTCATGAGCACTATACCATGCAATAAAACGTTGATGTAATGCAATAGTATCACATATTTGAAAAAGGAACCAACAAACGTGTGTTGTAGTTGGTCGTAATAAAAAATTGAAGTACAAAGATAAATGGCTAACACAGTTATTAAAAATATATAAACCATTCACTACACGGCAATGGAGGCTTTGTCTAGGAAAACGTAAGAATAACAGAAAACAACTGGCGGTCGCTAGATCCTGTACTTGACACCTACTAGGAGGGTGACACACTTGAGGAGATCCCGGACGGAGAACTTTGCAAGCCGTAGGTCAGTGTCTGGTCTCCAGCGGGGGAAGGATCATCCCTCCTCTCTGATATAACATGCACTAGACTTATGGGACTAATAACCTTTGCAGTCGACATGCCCGTAAACCATAAAAACTATTCCACTTCTCACCCCTTTATCCCGTACCCCATTATCCACTTGCCACTTCAGCTCCGCCGCACTATACTTCCGGCCTACTTCGCCACTCACGTCGCGTCGACTTCCGACGCTATTCAGAGGAGAATAGCGGCCGGCTTCTCTGATCGGTAGTTTTCCGTGGTCTCTCCGATCAACACTAGGCGAATGCCGGAGCAGTACCCTAACAAATGGGGCAAGGAGCGCGCGCGATCTTTCCTTTCTATTTCTTGTCCTATCCTACCCCTTACCCCCCTCCCCCCCACACACACACATGCACGACACTACTACCCATCCCGCGAGACTGGTTGGGAGCTTAGAGCTTGTCTCGGTTGGTGTGGGTGATATCTGGTTGAGGGAATCCCCGTTAGCCAAAGGTAGGTCGGCACCGGATCTCACCGTCTAGTGGGGGAAGATCACTGCCACCTCCAGAGGAAAAACATACACTACACTTCCTGGACTAATGACCTCAATAGTTGACGTGCCCGGAATCACTACCAAACTTAATCAATAAACTTTTTGAACAAACTAATTATCTCCACTATTAAAAAGTCTCAACCCACCATACTACCAAACGCTAACAAAAACACGTACAGCAAATTACCTCAATCTATTCAGAATGCAATAATCACAAAAATAAAACCAGAAGACTGTGGATCCGACTTAAAACTAGCGAACTTAAGAAGGAACAAAATCTAATCACTAAGATTGTCAAAAAACTCATAAAAAATCACAAAAATCAACAATTTCATAGTCTTCTAAATTCACTAAAAAACCAACTCGCTCTGGCAATTCACCAAGAAAATACTAAAAATGAAAAACACAATCCCTCCCGTAAAAACCACGACAGGTAAAGCTTATTCATCATATAAAGCTGAAGAACTTGCTGACTATTTTGCATCGACATTCACCTTAAATAATACCCAATTTCATCTCGAACACAACACCATAATAAAAACAGACAGAAAGTTTTCATGGACCTCACCACAAAATCCAATACACATTTCCGACAGAAATCAATAAAATCATAAAAAAACCTTCCAACTAAAAAAATCCCCAGGTCACGATTGCATTAATAACGCAGCTCTAAAGTATTTCCCACCCCCAGCAATAGCATTTTTAAATAACATTTTCAACATTTTCAATATTTAATAAGAAATCAATACATATGTAAAGTTGTTAACAACTAATCTATGTACGTACCATCAAATTCAATAAATTGAAGAAAAAAAAAGTACTGTAGAACTGAAGGATACTATATCCTGCCGTCCAGTGTTATCAGCGTTTTGTACGAACATGTTAATTAAGTTAGTTGTGTTGGCATTATATATTAAGAATACCATTCACCGAGCTCCTTTTGAAACTCACTCAGGATGTTCCTGTGAACACGTATACCAATCATGATCCGTGTAGAAATCAGTCGATAGAAATATTTTTAATATGACAGTGAAGCTCTAATGATACTATCCAATTGATGAAAATCGACTTACTAAACGGTGGGAATCATTTTTTCAGTACAGATATCTATGATAATAACGCCTGACGTAGGAAACCATCAATTATCGATATAAACATCTCAATTGAAAACAATTCCATGTATAATTCATGAACGCTATTTTGCATGTGGCTAGATGTAAAGTAAATTTTACAACAACAATTTTCTGTGCAATTAAAATTGATTCAGAACTTAAAATCCCAAGTAAATATCGTTTGCTAGTAGCTGTTTCTGTACAGTTAAACTAGGGTAAGCATAAAAAAAAGAAAATTGTAATTATTTCAACGATGAAATGAACGGTCAGCGTATCGGACTGATTATCCAATTTGCGAGTTCGAGTCCCGTCCAAGTTGTGGAGTTTTAAGGGCGAAAATATCGTTCCTATACCTTTTTTTTTGAAAGGGAAGTGATACCGATTGCCCCATATTGCCTAATTCCTCACTGTAGTGAGAAAACCTCGCATGTGAGCAAAATTCTAACCATTCATCACTAGAAATGCCTCCATTCGCTGGACTGTGATGATCGACCGGCTCTCGATCCCACGATACGGTAAAAGAAGCATAACGAATGTCATGGTTTAAATGGGGATCTTTTGATTTCCAGCGGTAATCCGCATAGGCTGCGTATTGGTTAACAATGATATGAATACATTCGTTAAAAGTTGTGCTACATATAGTTCTAAAATACTTATTATACCTGTGGAATGCATTTGTTCGTCAGCTTTCGGGTCAGTGACTCCCCCCCCCCTCACGAGTAAGTTTTCTGTCCAGTTTCCCTCAATCCATTGAGCAATTTCTGGGATGGTCCGTTGCTTTGCTTCTGGACAGTAAATGTAGCTTTGCTATTTACGCTCCTTACTCCGGACAACTAAATTCCTCACTAACCCCTGTGGGGAGTTAGTGGGGAATTTAGTTGTTACGTCTGCAGGACCATCAAATCTATTCTCCTAAGTTTTCCTGGGAGAATCGATTCCTTCACAGGTGGCACGATAAAGGTTAAGGGTCAAAATAGTTTGTTTCCCGATGCAAATTTTTTCTGTTGGACGGGTACGAATATTGTTTGTTATCTGATTTTGCCAAATATCCTGGTTGCTACGTTCATTCATAATTCAAAAAAGTGTTAATAGAGGTTAGGGATTCCGGAGCTCAGGAATACGTGCTCAAATTGTTCTTCCAAAATCTTTGGAACCTACACCACACCGATATTGAAACTAGCCTTTTTCATAGTCATCTCTTCTTCAATATTATATTTTTAAATTATTTCATTTACAGAATTTTCAAAATATTAATTTTCACGTAATTTTTAGCCACACCGTGAAAAAATTCTCCCAAATACCTAAACCAACTTTTTTTCTTAAACGGCTCCATTTTTCGTTTCAATTTTCGTAAAGGTAGAGCGCAAAATACTGAGTTCTAGTCACAAGTGCCAAGTAATTTTCATTAAAAAGTGTGAATTTTCAAATATCAAATAACAGTATTTTTATTTCCGGTGCTTCGTTTGGTGAACAGTGTCTTTCAAAAGACTAGTGAAGTTTTCGTGAGGTATAAGTTACAATATTAGAATACCGTAATAAATAATACGCGAAAGTGTGTGATTGAAGCACTATTATTTTAATTAACTTTTGGTGATCACTTCAACTTTAACCGAGTTATTAGCATTCTCATGAAGTACTAATGCAAATGAAAACTTGTTTGAATATCGATAAAGATTTTGCTTTTAGTTTTAATGGTAATTTATTAATAACTTCCAAACCAATTAGCAAATGGATGTTAAAATTTGAATTATGACACTTTTTTTTGTTTAACGATACCTGATAACTTGAATTGTGTTTTGATTCTTGTTCTACGTCAAGTTGTTGAAAACAACTCGACTATCTAGGAATTTTGATGTTTCAATTTTGGAACTACATTACTACATAATCACAAACGCGTTTTTCATGGAATACATTTTACTGGAACTGTACGGAATAACGTTTGTTCTTGAGATCCATCTGCAAAATTCCCAAGGACGTCCAATTATATTTTATGAAACATAGGATTTCATAATATGCCTCGAAAAATTAAAGGGAAATTGTTTTAAATAGGTCTTCCTGTATATTACTTCTCTGAAGTTAGTTCGGAGTAAAACTGCAATTAAGGTCTCATTTTTACAGTAATTTCGATATTCGTGTGATATTGCTGCTGCTGGTAGTAATCGATTTCTCATTTTGGTCTGGTTTATGTGGTGTGAAGCGCTCCGTGTAATTCATTATTACTTAATCTACTGAATGTGATATTTTGGAACTTTCGAAATTATCCATAATTCTTCCAGTTATTACGCGAAATTCATCACAATTTCCGTCACACACAGCAGCTTTGTTACTTACAGAAGCAGACTTTGTGCGTAAAATGCAATTTTAGTTTTCTTCCTTTTATTTAATACTTTTTTCATGGTATAATTTGTTGTTCATAAGGACATTGACTTGTTTTCGTGATGAATATTATAAACCATGGTGTGTTTTGTTTTGTTGTAGGTGGCCTTTTGGACCTTAGGTGCCCCGGCCATGTATCACGCTCAGAACGTGTGTCCATAGCCGTAAGTATCATGCTTATAACTATTATAATTTTTAATTGCAAACTCTTTGCATATTTTCTCTTACGAAAAAATGTGAACATTGTTTACAACGCTCATTAACTTGCTCTGTTGATTTGAAGATAATTCACAGTGCAGAATAGTAAGTAGGGGATATGATAACGATGAAATCTTCGAGATTTTGTGTAACAAATAAGGGGTAGATGGTTACGCGGATATGTCGATTGCTGGTTGTCGAAACCTTTTTGATGGCAAAGACGGGCACAGGCGACTCATGATCTAGGGGTTTACAGAGAGGGGTCGATGGCTGATACAGTTTACTTCAGAGGTTACGTAGATGAAAGATAGAAATTTAAACGGGAGTGTCTTTAGGATAAATATCTCTTTCCTGATTTCCATATCGCAACGTGAATTGAGTAACTAATGTATCCCAATATTAATTGGCAGGTTTGCCCATGATAATTGGCGGTGTCTAGATTCCCGTTTAAAATTTTTCTTTACCGTCACGGGTGGCGCCGCCTGAGCCTTTTCCATCGCCAGTCTCTCATCACATCACGATATTGAACGGGGAGGCAGTGCCGGGGCTAGAAAATTTTGGAGCAATTCTCAATAGTATCCCCCGCCCCGAAAAAATTAAAAATGTGAAAGTCGTATCAAGAAACTGTACGAGTTATTTTATTCCAACAATTAAGAAAAAATTACGACGGTTGGGCTAGAAAAAATTTTTGGAAATATATTTTAAATATTAGTCTTAAATGAAAGTATTTAGTGATCAAATACAATTTTCACGGTGAGCTTAAAACGCTAAAACAATGTCGTTACTGATTAACAAAATCACTTATTGTTGAATAATTAAATAATAAATGTGAATTTCAGTTGAACCTATTTCAATGATAGCGTCATTTGATTCATTTCATAGAGTCCTACCTTATAAGTTATGACTATAATTAACTATTTATGGGGAGAAAATAATTGGAAAATTTAATGAAATATCAGACTGCTGTACCGCGACATTTAAAAATACGAAAACTATTTTTTTCGAGTTCTAATTTCTTTTTCATATTTTTGCTATTTTCCCCCATCGGTCCTGTCATGGGGTCCCTCGACTTGCGGGAACCCGGGTGTTCGCCCGGTCTGCCCATGCCTAGCGCTGGCACTGCGGGGCGAGGGGGAGGCAAGAGGAACCAAGGACGGCTCTGGTCGATTCGACGCCGGTCGCCCGCCGGGTTTGCAGCGCCCCGCGCCGCATGACGCAACGGGAGGTGGCGGCGCGTCACGTCGGCTAAGCCGCGAAGCCCCGCGGCGCCGCTGTAGTTGGGCGGCCCCCTCGCCCCTCTGGCCACAGCCCTCGGCCTGCCGCTCGCCGCCTACCGGTCCCCCCACCCACCCACCCACCCACCCATCCACTTGTCTCGCCACACTCTCACCTGTCTTGCCCACCCACCCACCCACCCACCCACTCACCCGCCCGCCCGCCCGCCCACACCTGTTCACTCATCGGTACCAGTACCCACCCACCCGTCCCGCCACTCACCAATACCGGCACCCATCATCATCTGCCTCATTCCCTATTCCATTCTCCCCCTCGTCCTCCATCTCTCGTGTCCAGTCCATTCTCGCCCCTCGTGTCCTTTCTACCGCCCTCCCCCGATTCTCGCCACCTTCACCACCGTTCGTCCCTTGTACATCATTCATAGCCCGATCCCCCTTTCTCACCCCGTCCTTTGGATCTCCATCCCCCACCCAGTTACCTCCACCCCCGCTCCTGCCTATGGGCGTCTCTGTCCGCCCTCTGCCCCTTGAAACCTCTCCTTATCCCTTGGCCACCGCGTAGCGCCGTCGGCCCGGAACACGATGCACTCTCCACGACTTTGTGTCCGTTCGGCCGCCGGCCGTTCTTAACCTTTTTCCTGCCGTTACGAGCTCGAAAGGTCATGTATTTTTATCACCTGTGAATTCTTGTAAAGCTGTTCGTACGCCTAGCCGCTTGTAAATGTACAAATGAGGACGTCGTGTGTTTAATATAGCAGGAGCGCCTCCCACCCGCATTGCCTACGATCGTGTCCGACGTAATATTTTTTATAATGATCACCTCTCGTTTCAGGTAACAATTTGACTTAAGGGTTTGAACACATTTCACGTCTAAAGATGTTATTTTATTGTAAAATTAATTATTGTTATCGATTGCAGTTAACAATGAGAAGAGAGCTGAAAGTCTGAACATTAATAGATATATTTCCTCCAAGCCTCACTGACAAATCAAATGAAAAACACGATCGGTTTGGAATAATTGACTCGTAAACAGTCGCAGTTTGATGTTGCAGCTTTAATTACAGATTCTGACAACATAATTACGAAGCACAAAATGTACAATAAAAATGATAATTAATAATGCTTTAGTAGTGCACCCGTTATAAAAACAATGAAATTTAGTCTGTTTACATTTTTATTAAACTTATTATATAATTGATTTTGCTTCATTAAGTTGCATCTGAAGGTCAGAAACTACACTGAGCTTCGTTTTAATGTGCTTATTTTCTACGCGTCGTACCATTAAAGCGATGGTGTAACTTTGTTTTCCGCGTCGTGT
Organism: Teleogryllus occipitalis; assembly: GCA_011170035.1. Lineage (NCBI taxonomy): Eukaryota > Metazoa > Arthropoda > Insecta > Orthoptera > Gryllidae > Teleogryllus > Teleogryllus occipitalis. Next base: position 310,386 of record BLKR01000359.1, read on the forward strand.
GTTACTGAATTTCCTGTGCTAAAACTCAATTGCCTTCGCCACCATTTCCGTGTTTTGGCTCTGACATATTCCAGCTTCGATGTGCTCTGTTCATCGTCACTCTTGTCCGCGGAACTTAAGTCGTATTCGCAAATGCCATGTTTCCATTAATTTTATTTTTACCAGTTTATCTCATTAACGCCCTGTTTGTCCAAGAATCTGATGAGCACCTGTGCACACACTTACTTTTTGTAAATTCAAGTTTAACACCTTAGAGTTCCTCTAAACCTGTAGAGTTACTTTAACCGCAAAATATTGAGGCTACAAATTAAAATGTGCTGGGCTAGTGGTAAGATAAAACGAATACAATTGTTGCATACGCGCTTAGCAAGTTCACTAATTTCAGGAGTTTTAAAGCTGTCTTGTTTTGTTAGATTGTGCTTGTGGGGTCATGAAGCAATGAGTTTAGAATAGTGAATTGTAAGGAAGTAGACAAGCAAGATTAACGTGGGCAACGACAGTACAGCTTGCGTTTAATTTTCTCCCCATGTTAAGGACCGTCACCCTCTGACCCTCTAATGTAAAATGTATTATTGGTCCCTTGTTAACGAATAGAAAATCTCTTTGTGCGAACTTCAGTGAATTTTTAAGTGAAATCTGAGAGAGAACGTTGCTAGACGAGACGCTCTTTGTTCCTTGCCATACCCCGCCCCTTCCCCATCTTTCACAGTCCGCTGCGCCTGTAGAGACGAAGTTGCTCTCCTGCCGTCCACTGCGGTTCGTGTCCTCCCCTTCCCACCCGACCCCGCCATGCCCCGCCTCCGTTGCGGCCCGCGTTCCCGCCCCGTTCTGGCCCGGTTCAAACCAACCTCGGCGTCTACCTCAGCCCCGAGCCCGCCGCTCCTATTGAAGCCTAGACGCTCACCCGCGCGCCTTTTGCCGCCCTCCAACTACCCCAGTTCGCAGCCGCGCGCGCGACATCTCCGCTTCTCCCGACCTCATCCGGTCTCGTCCCAGCTCGTCGTCCTGACGACGACCACCACTGTCGTGGCCGTCTGCGTCGTCGCGGCGGCCGTGTGCGTCTCCGCAGACTCTGATCCCCCACCCCTCCCTCCTTTCTCCGCCCTCCGGCGCGTCCATTAGTTTCCTCCCCGCCTCGCCACCCCGGGCGCCGCTGCCACCGCCGCCGCCGCGGCGCTCTATGCATCTTCTACAAATCCGTTCGCCGTTTCGCTCCCACGCGCTCGGCTGCCTCGCTCGCTCCTCGATCCGCTCGCCCTCGGAGCCCCGCCCCCTCACCCCCTTCCCCTTGCTCCCCTCCCTTTCTCGTCGCAACCCCGCCCACGCTCCGACCCGGCGACCTCAGCGGGCTTCCCGGACGCCCCTTCTCACTCACCTCGCTTCTCCCCATCCCATTTCATTCCATCTCATCCCATCCCACGCAGCTCCTCCACCCGCAGCCCTCTTCACTCCACTCCGACGCCCCTCGCTCCTCCGGCGCGGCGGTTCCTTCCTAGAAGTTGGTCGCCCGCTCTGCCGCGCCCCTACTCCGCCGCTTCTCCCTTCTCCCTTCCGCGTCGGCGATAGAGAGAGAGAGAGAGAGAGAGAGAACGAGCTGGAGAAGCCTTCCTCGCTCGTCTGCGATGTCGAGAAATGCGTCGCTCGGCGATGTGCCTGCCAAAGCCTTGCAGCAGTTTCCGTAACCTTACAGGTAAATCGGGGCGGGGCGATAGAATCGTGCAGAAATTTACGGGGAATGTACCTAGATGGTTGTGGCAAGTATAAATAACGTATGTTTCAGTAGTTTACGAAGCAATTTTCTCTAATGACTATTTTTTACAAAACTTTGTGATGGGTTCAGATCGATAATGTCAGTGTAGCAAGAGAGTTGGCGAATGGACTACTCTCTCTCTCTCTCTCTCTCTCTCTCTCTCTCTCTCTCTCTCTCCACTGACTAGGTGGTTTGTGTGTATCCCACCTAAAATTATTTTTTGTATGCTTAATCTACTTTCATCTGACGCCGTGAAAATGTCAGTGCTGTATAAAATTATTAATCGTACTTGCAAATTAGGGTATTTTTGCAATCATGATTTGTTGTTAAACTCGTGTTGAGTGGAGGAACTTGACATTAAAACATACTATTTTATTATATTTCACGTATGAAATAAGGAATTAGAACTTAAATTAAACGCCGTTCGTCCACCTCGAGTTGGGAAAGTTACTTTCTTTTTTATTAGAAATATTTAAAAATCAGTATTCGTTATATTAAGACATTTGATTTAATTATGAAAAGTAAAGAACTGATTTACGATGTATTTCCGATTGTAGGAATGTTCTTTAAATTCTCTCATTATTTAATAAAAATATATATCGCCGCATGATATTTTTCTTTCGCAACAGCTCTTGAATTCCACTGAGAACGTTCCTATATCAGAAGATTTTCTTTTTTTTCAAATTCGTGATGATCTGCTAGTACCACTCATCCTTCGCAAATTTCTTCGACAAACATGATCGCTAATACATTGTTCTCCTTTGTTTCTTAGAATATGTCTACTCTAAGTCTAGATCACGCTTTAAATGAAGGCTTCCTGTCCACTTGAAGGTTTCTGTAATAGCTTGAACCTTTTAATCTATAGCTGGCTCACGTTTTTCACTTATGATTTTTAATGGAAGGAAAGTCTAAATCAGCGTTAGTTAGAAACTGGCGAAGTGAACTTTGGTGTGTCGTGTTTACGTTTTAGCGAAGTTAAAACTGTTTTTCTGATTTGAACACGAGAGTGAAAACTTTAATACTGAGAATGGCGCATTTTAAGCTTAAATCTTCACTTATCTGACTGTGTTTTTAGAGCGTCAAAATTCATATTGCGAAGTACGAAATTAAACCATTAATTGAGTTGGAAGATATTTTGAGACGTATTTAAGAGATATGCAAAAAAATCATTCCCACTAACGGTACGTAGGGTAACGTGTGCATGTACTATGACAATTCAAAGATGATACGACTCATATACAGTACAATAACAGTAATTCACCGTCCAGGAAGTTCCAGAATTTCTAAGATTTCCGATACAGTAAGTACATATAATCCTAACAAATGCATGTATAACTGCACTATGAATTCAACTACGTCAGACTTGTAATCCGGGTGTTTTTTTCAGAATTTGATATACAGGTAAAATTAGTAAGTAAATTTTACGCATTTTCGAATAATTTGCACAATTTTTTATTACGAATTTTTGTGATGCGCCCATGAAAAATTCTTTGAAAAATGGGACGTATGTATCTAAGTATGTGTGTATATATATGTATATATATATATATATATATATATATATATATATATATATATATAGAGAGAGAGAGAGAGAGATATTTATTGTTCTGCAAGTAGGTATATATAACCTGGTGGCAGAACTCTACAATTTACATATTACTAATATTAACTTAAAATTATTTAACAATGTAACTTTAGATTATTTAAAGACATAATAATAATAATAATAATAATAATAATAATAATAATAATAATATGCTAATAATAGCCTTAACTACATTTATATATATATATATATATATATATATATATATATATATATATATGAATCCATGTATGCATGCATATAGGCAGGTAGAAAATGATGTATGTAGAATCTTTAAACGAATTTAAAGTGCAGAGATAATTTACCTAAGCGTATGATGAATAGTAAAACAAAATAGTATCAGTAGCCCTCGTAATATAGGCAACCCACATTGCATCCTTGTATTGCTTCGTGCCGTTAACGTTTGTAAACTTTGTTTCTCAAAATTCAAAACATAAATACTTAGAACATAGACGAAATAGAAACGGTTTGAAAGAATAGAACTAGAAATGTTTGCTAGAATGCGGTTTTAAATAGTACATTGAGAACAATTTTGTAGTACAATGTACTAACCATGTTTAGTAAGCGATCGTATAGTAAAGACAAATATTCGTGTAGTAAGATTCACTAAACACGATTCAGTTTCGTTTAATAAATCAGAGAATAGAAAATTGTAAATGAATGAACAAAGAGAATTAATGATAGAAATACCGAACATTCGAGTTTTCAAGTCTCACACCTTTTTCGGTGTGATTCGATTCGGGATTCGATTTCCCGCTTGAATAATTTGGTAGCAATACTCTTAGGAATGACCTTTAGCTCGAGGAACACCGTCATGTACAGTGGCGCCTGTGTGCTTTCCGCAGGCGGCAGCCATGGACAAGGACGCGGACGGCGCCCGGGGCGCGGACAAGCTGGGCGACGGTTCGGCTGCCGCCGCTGCCGCTGCCGCCGCCGCCGCCACCTCGCTGCTCGACGCAGCTAGCCTCTTCGGTGAGTACAGCGCCTCCGCATGGGAGTTTTTTTTTTTTTCTTTCTTTCTTTTTTTCGTTGTCACATGTTGGACTGAACTGAAGAGGACGGGCCCGGCCGGGACTGGGACGGGACGGGTCTCAAATTGGACGGAACTTAAATACGACAGGGTGAGGGGGCGCAACTGCAACTAACCGATACGCTATGAACCCATTCTATGACCCAGATATTGTAACCCATTCGCAATGTAAGTAGACGTCTTGTCCTAGTAGACTATTGCTAACAAATGGTAACATTTTAGCGTAAATAGATAACAGTATGTTCCAGTATTCGAAATTGCATTGCAAAACGTGAGACGGGATGTTATTTTCTGTGTAAGTCGCACATTCCGGACGCGGGACATGGAAAAAAATATTTCACTTGCCATTCAAAACGTAACAGACAATTCACCTGTTGTGTTATTGGACGAGAAAACGGAGGTGAGATACGCAGGGAAACGGGATATGAGATGGGATATATCTTTGGGATCGTTAACAGTTGGAATGTGATACGAGGAATATCGTGTTCAATATTGGAGATTCCTTGGGGTTAATTTTTTTCAAATTATTCCAATGGACTTGTGAAGAAGGGCGTATTGACACGGCAAGTGTTATGCCTTGAGCGAATCTGGGATGTGGAGATTGGTGTGTGTAATTTCCAATTTTGTTGTGTCCTAAAACACTTTTTCTTTCGTACTATTTTACTTGAATCATTAAATGCTTGTCAAATTAACACTTCACGGCCATTTAAATCTGTTCTCTGTCAAGATATACAATGGCAAAAGTAAATAATTTTCTTTATCCCGAAGATATTTGAGTTAGAGATTCTCCACCCGACTTTGCATGTACATTAATTTAAATACTGTGCATTTTTATGGATTTACTCAAAAAGTGCTGTGACGAAAGTTCGACTATTATTAAGGAAGTTGTACTGAGCAAGGCCGGAAAGATTGGAACAGGCTTTCTGCGAAGTTTACGTTATAGATACCGAACCGTGTACGCGGCTCGGTCTTCATCCATGGGTATTAATTTTCTTTCCGCTGTTTTGTTCTCTCTCCCCCGCCCTGTCTCCCCCCCTCTCTCTCTCCGCCTCTGCCTGTCTTCCGAATTCCGGCGTCTGCGCCGCCCTACATTTCGTCGACGCCATCTGGACCTGTTGCTTGCTCGCCCCGGTTCAGGGCGATGGCAGGCGCATACCTGCGCGCAGATGGATCGGCTGCTTGCTTCTTCCACTCGAGATGACTATCGACGTCTTCTATTTTCGATAGGATCGCGTATCTTTTACATGACATCGAGTTCCTCTTCGCGCGGGTCTTCTTAATGTAGGTTACGGGAACTTTTTCTGTTTCCTTTTAGACATTGGCTACCGAATATCGCGTTTGTTTGCAAATAGTTGAAATCGACGTGTTCACGACTAAGTTTGGAGTAATTGTGTTTACTTTGGTTGCGTTTTTTCTTTTGTTATGCATTCATTTAGAAACGGGCAAATGTGTATTTGCTAAAGAGAACGAGTATGTGCGGGTTAACTTATTACTTAATGTTTTATTTGTCACTTAATATTCTGTTTTGTCCTGCATTTTAAGTTCACACTCTGTCAGACATAACAAACACGAATTTGTGGCACTTGTTGAATACTTCTTCGTAGAAATCAAGTAACGCGAATGCAATAGTCGTTCTCATTTATGTACTTTTTCTTTAAAATAGCTGAATTTTCTTTGTTTTGGATTTCCGGGACTTAATTCACACATCCTAGTGTTATTTTACTCATGAAAATTGGCATTAATTTTACATTTTGGAGTTCGAATTCCGATAAAAAATATCGCTCTTTTCCTCATTTCCCACTAGCAAAAGTCTGGCGGAAAATCTGCACTTCCCGCCCGCATCCGACTCTTTTGGGATTCAAATGTGCTCGTTCGATATGTAATGCGCGGGAGTATTACATATTTCATAGCGTACCCCCATTCAACGCCCAGTTAATCCATGCAGGAAATTAAGGGAGATAATGTGAAATGCGTTTCGGGTTATAATACCCGGCGACATGCTTTATGTATATTATGTATCGCTTTTCTCTGAAGAACAGTGGGTACAGACCCAAGTTTAGTGTACAAGTGAAAGACGGGCAGTAATCGCACAATATCATTGTTGTTTAAAAACATTCACAGCGATCATGGAGTAGTAAATTAGTATGCGTTCAATAAAAGCTTGGATCATTGTATTGAAAAGAACTTTTGCTTTAATGGCTGTAGCGAGTCTTCACGTCTTCGAATTTTAATAAAACTGAATTTCTATCTTTTATATATTTTTTGCGTATTATCTTTCAGTTCCTCGTAATATCAGTTTACTTTCATTACCGCGCTTTCGTGAAAACTTATAGTATTGTGAGTGCTCTTATTATCAGAAAGGCATTTCTCAGAAACATCCCCATGAAAATAATCTCTAAGCGAAAATATTACTGATAATAACTAGACCGCTTCTATACATTAAATGTAGCTTCTTCCACTCCTAAATATCAAGTACAGAATAACGGGTTTTGACGTACTAAATAAAGAAGACTCAAAACAACAAATGAGATGTGGATTTGCAAATATTATTCGGTTCTCTCAATATTTATTTTTGTTCTGTTTAATTCTCATTTCTCTTCTCTAAATTCTCATGTTTTACATTTAATTTCGCCACTCACCATTTTCTCTCCCTTTCCATTCTCTCGTTCTTTCCTAGCCACTTTTCTTTCTGTTTATAGCCTCAACAGTTCATGTTGTATACAATAATTTTCCCTCATCCCATTCCAATACGAAGTATGCAATATTTAGAACATGACATTCACGCATCAAGCGTAGCACTCCCCTTCTGCCCCTTCATCATTTGTTTACTACGCGCTCGTAACGCATTCATAAAACATGACGAGGTCTTAGCCCGTAACCGCGGGCATGGAGGGTTCTCTTTTTATCGGTTGCCCCCGAACCGCTCGGCTCCCCTCGTGAGCGCACGCGCGCGCACCCGCGTGGCGTGGCGTGGAGCAGGGACGCCGCGCTGCGGTCGAACCCATGACCTATTGACCAGGCCCCAGGCTCGCCCCCAATCCTCCCTGCCCCATCGCGTCTCGCCCCGCCCCGCCCCTCCCCTTGCCGGGGGGCTTGCGGCTACGCCGCGTCCGCGTCCCCGACGTCCGATTAATGGGTTTGGGGAGGGGGCGAGGGGGAGCCGCCCTGCGTAGCCCCGCGAGGAGGGGGAGGCTGTTCTGATGGGGGCCGAAGTGGCTCCTCGGGGGGTAGAAGGATGGGAGCGTCGAGAGCTGGAGGGAAGGGGCGTGTCTTTGAGGTACATTGAGCCACAGAAGCGTGTCCATGTCTATAGGGTCCTTAGCTGATTTCTTGAGAAATGACTCTTATGATAAGCTGATGTATTAAAGAATTTCGTAAATCATTATTTTGTTGCTGTTCAATGGACTTGTCAATATGTAATATGTATATAATGGACTGTATCGTTCGCTTATAATGTTCTAGCAAAATGGTCTTTCTCTCACAAGACGGTTACGAGTAAGTGACTTTCAAAAAATAAGTAAATCTATATATATTAAAAAAAATAAGGTATTCTGCCATGGCTTCGTTTAGAGCTTCTACTGCACCGATTGTTGTATTTTTTCTTTTAAATGAAAGAATATGATCCCTAGATGTGTTATCAGATATTGTTTGTGTTGATTCACCAACATTTACGGAGTAAATTAATTAATTAAATCATTCTTTAATAGTACGCTTATCAATAGTCAATTGTTTTCTTTAAAAGGGTGGCAGTTTCAAAATCGATGTACATGAGTCCATAGATGTGAGTCCATGCTGCTTGATGTTTTGTTTTGATTGTTGAGATTTGTTTACAATTCGTCAAGGTTTTGTTTCAGTGTAATAATTGCATTGTAGTGTTCACAGTTTGCATGTATTTGCTTCTGTGGTGTATTTTGTAGAGAACATTCGCACAGTGGGTTTTGCTCGGTTGTACTGAAGTAGTGAAATTGTTTACAGGTTATGTCGAATTCCGAATCGTTGTCCACGCGCCCCAAAAGACGCAAACGTACATTAACTGGGCGCAGGGAAAGAGAAAGTCAGCGTAGGTGTCGTGATAGTGAGGTCATTTCGTTTTCTATTGGGTCATTGTCTATGAAATGTCAGTTTTGTTCTGCTTTGTACTTTCCATGTGAGGGAAATTCTGCAAACGATTTAGTGTGTGTTGCTTAAATGTGAAAATAAGTATACCTTCAAACAATATGCCAGAAGAAATCAAACAGTTGTTTATAGGAGATGACACATTAAAAAAACTTTAGAAGTAATATCCTTCAGTATAATAGTGCTATATCTTTTGTGCGGATATTGCATTGCCTGGTCATGGGCCATACGTGTTCAAAATTTTGGGAACTCATCACAGAATATCTTCATTATACCCTCAAGATCCAAACAATGCAATATATTGTAAACATTAGTCTGGGTACAGTAATTTACATTTATCTCTGATCTCACCGTCAAGTTTTGACGGGTTCTCACTAGTAACGTATTAAATTCGTAAATGGCGTGATAAATTCGAAATAATATAAATAGCGTATTTCATTTTTATATCTATTTGTCAGTTATTTAAATGAAGGTCGATAATCATTGCATCAAAATAATTTCAATTTTGATATGCTCTGTGTTTTAAGATAGGACTCGACAGTCACACATGCATTTTGATCACTCGATAAAAGGTGTATGAAAGTAGAACTCTCGCGATTTCTTTTTGTATGAGAACCAGTGGAGGAGTGAAGGATACTCGGATTACACGGTACATGCAAATTTACTCTCGCACGATATTCTAAATTAGATAAGATGTAAATAACCCCTCATATTTTTACTGAGGTGTGTGGTAGAGCTCATTCGCACTCGTGCAAATGAGTCATCAGTCGATGTGAGAGACCTCATTTTCCGTTTTCTTTACGCATGCTCATAAACGACAGTGTTAAGTGAATACAATCTGTTGGCGAGTGGAGTGTGCTAGGTGCATTATAAAAAATAGTAATGTAGGCACCTCTAATGGGACATTCTGGTGGTGCGCACGTGGAATGGGCAGCAGATCCATGAACGTTTTATTTTTTATTGATGGAACGGAACCAACCTTGTGTGTAAACCCTATCGATCATGTAAATCTGCGAAAAGCGAAGGGCTCGTGAAATACCTTTCTCAGAACAGAGTGGAATACTCGGTGTCGTTTGAACATTCCATTCCTCGGATATTATTTTGTAGGCGATATTACTCGAAACGGAACGTGCCGTTTCAAATAGCATCCGATTTCGATACGAGCCGATATGCTCACACAACAACAGAGGGAGGTATTTCTCATCGGCTCGTATCTGTTGCATTGATGGTAATTCTCTGCTATTTCCAAACGTGTCCAAGTGTTATTTATTTATTTATTTATTGACATTGAACATCAATGCAAACAAGCCATATATTTGGGTGGTACAGATAAACTATACTAACGGTCGTTATTGTAGACTTAATTATCTTACGTTTAACGAAGATGCGAAGCAGTTTTATTCTAAATATAATAATAATAATAATTCGTGTATTTGAGCCCGACGACAGTTTAACAAAAACAGTGTGTGCATGCACGTGCGCGTGACGCTTGTAGCCGGCTGTTCATTGGAGTGTCGGTCTCTTCGTCATGTGCGTCGTAAACGCCTTCTCATCCCCACGCCTTGCAGTCCGCGCGTGCGGGGCGGGGATCTTCCGTTATTCGGAGAAATTCGTGGCCCGGGGATGGCGTGGACGGTGTTCGATGGTGAGTAACGGTGAGGAGTAAACGGCGAAGAAAGAATTACCCACAGGTGTGTTGCATTATCTGTGGTCTGCAAGAGTGACATTTTGTTAACAGACAAATGCGTGCAAATACATAAAACATAATACACTGTTATAATATTTTCGCAAAAGTAGAGTAATCCCATGTTAGTTTAAAGTAAATCTCCAGTTGTTTGTTCAATGTCTATAATGTATTATTTGTGAATTGATTCACATTTCACATTATTTGAATATTCGTATCTACATTTCACGGCCGTTAATTCGTGAAACCAATTTGGAAAATGAAGCACTTCGATTTGCAAACGATGCCAAGTGTTTCCTGAAGTGAAAAGGGCAGTAATAAATCAAAAGTCCTAAGCTGTGCTACTACAGTATTTACCGACAATCGCTTGGACAATGAACTAGCTTACTGTGACCATCGCGGTGCTAATCGCGCCCTTACATAATTTGTATGACTTGTAAAATGCTTATGGACCGCATGTCTGTGGGCATTTAATGTTACTTAAGCAAGATAATGCAAGGAATAACTATTTAAAACGAGGCGTGACTTTTCTTAGCCTTAGAATTTTTACAGATATAATCTAAACACACAATTATAAAAATAACACAATTATAAAAATAACATGTTAACTGAAATTGAAAACCTAATTCAAAACTTAATTTCGAATAAAGACATTTATTCAGTATTCGTCATTAGGTCAGTTTATTTTTTTCAGTTATGCGCACATTTGTAATATTATACAATCGATGAAACGTCGTAATGCATCGTGAGTAGACTAGCTTTCCTTCCCTAAAGACCGCTCCCGAAATAATTCAACTCAACTTTATTTTTCATTGTTTAGAATAACGCGAGAAAAAATAGTGTGCATCATATTATTCTAGTAATCCGTACGCATTCGCGTTTCGTCTACAATTATGCTCCGCAGTTTCCGGAGAAAGGGGCTAGCGAACGGGCGAACACGTCGCGCAATTTATTTCACACAATTTTTTTAAGCCCATCATGGGCTGGAATTTTTGAAATCCTGCCGTCCGCATCAAGAAGCATTGGGGCGCAGGCCGGCGGTCGGGTTCTATGAGCTCGCCCTTCGCGAGGGGCCTCCAAAGCGGGAGACGGCGCGGGATCGGGAAGGAGTGCGGGTGTTGTGCAATGTAGTGGTACAGATAAACTAAATAAATGTGTGTCATGTAGCAATGTAGAAAAATGCATTTATTGTAGATAAACCTTTTTGGCGTTTTTTGCAAAAATTTGATAATCTCAGATACCATTTGCACTACAGCTAGTAATTACGAAACAAAAAAACGCACGTTAGTTTCTCTGATTGTGAATCTTGGTGCAGATGAAAAAAAAATGTTTTTGCAGAAACTTACAATTATATTAATTGCTGTGGCTTATTCCACGATATCCCTAAGAGTAATTACACAGAATATTGATGTGGATCTATAGTCTCCAGTGTATTTTAATCCTCTGTCAGGCCGGAGTTCCGATTCCATCTTGAGGATCCGTTCTAGGCTTTCGCAGATTCCATCCTCATCGCCCTCCCATCACCAGGTTACCCCCTTCCTCCCGTGCATAGCCTGCCCGCTCCTACGCTAGTATTATACCGCGCTCATGACAAAGGTATATCAGCCGCCCTCGGGCAGCACCGGCGCGAGCAGAACACGTCGCCGCAGCGGCGCCCTCAATCCGCCTCGCCCGTCACAGCGCCGACGGCGCGGGCAGCTCACGGGCGCCCTTTTCGCGTCCTGTACTGCTCGCCAGCGCCTCCGCCCCCGCCCCCGCCCCCGCCCCCGCCTCTGCCACCGCCGCGCCCGCCCGCCCGCCCCTCTGACGTCCGCTCGGCCCGCTCGCCCGCGCGCCGGCCGGCCCGCCGGCCGCGCGCCTGTTTCCCTCTCGCTCGCTCTTCGCCTGCTCTTCGCCCGCTCTTCGGTTGCGCCCGCCCGCCCGCCCGCCCCGCGCTCCGCGCCACCGGCATTTCGCCCGCGAGCACGTCCATCCTGAGCCGCGCCTCGCTTGGCCTCGCCGGCGCCGCGCCTCGCAGCGCCGGCTGCCGCTGCGCGACGCAACGCAGTGCGGGCCCGCGCTCCCGGCGGCGGGGGTGGGGTGGGGTGGCGAGCGGGCGCGAGTGCGGCGCGCTCAACGTGGCCGGGCGGGCGGCGGGACGCGGGGCTCCGACTATTGGAGGTGGCAGAGGCGGAGGCCCGGTGATCAATACGCGCCCAGCAGCGGGGTTGTGTGCGGGGGCGGAGAGGGGGAGGGAGGGACCACCGACGGTAGGCGTCTCATGGGCTTGCCGCGCGCTCGCCCCACCCCCGCCGGCACTGCGCAGCACCCCGCCCCTCCTGCCGCCGTCGCTGCGGCGCGCCCGCGGGCGAGGCTCCGGCGCTCGCTGTACTTGCCACCTCCCGCAGCGCGCTCCGCCTCGCCCCGCACCCCCCTGCTGCCCCGCTTCGCACCGCACCGCCATGCCGCGCCGCGCCGCGCCTCGCCTCGCCTCGCCTCGCCTCGCCTCTCCGCACCGCTCCGCGCGCTTTGCGCCGCCCGCTCCTTCCACCCTGCGTCTACACGGCAGACGGCGGCGCTACGCGGGCTCTCGCGCCCGGTGCCTTGCTCGCCTGCCTGACGCGTGTCTTCCCTCGCCTTCCCGCTCCCCCGTGCTCTTTCTCGTCCGCGATCTTCCTTCTTTGTTCCGATCCATATTTTCTTTTCTCATTCTTTCGCATTTTTTACCGCCCTCCTCCCTCCATCACACGTACTCCCCTTTCGAGTTTGGACTCCCGTCATCCGCCCTCCTATCCTCGCGCACTGTCCTCTCGCCTTACCCATCTCTCACACTCTGGGTACGTGCTTGCTGCCGTTGCCGCTGCGGAAACTTGTCCCCAGCAGTAAATTTATAGGGTCGCACTTCCAAGATGAACGGCCCCCACGCCTTGTGAAGCGAAAGAAGGAGAAGGGAGGTGATGTTTTGTGGGGGTTCGCGCCACTTTGCGTGAGTCGCAGCGGCCGGGGCTCCGCATGCGGGGAGCGCGTCGACGCGCCGGTGCAGGCGCCCGGCATCTGCGAACCAGTGATCGCGGAGAGAAGAATGTTTGTGGATGCCTGAATGTGGATGACTAGAGCACGGTTCGGCCACCGGTGCTGTCTATGCGATTCAGACTTCAAATTAACGTTGCAGTGCCTTTTTTCTGACGTGCCAGTTTCTACGTTTGCTAGATCTCTCAACAATGGTAGCGATAACACTTGCTATTGCTATTATAACAAGGTTTTTCCGATTGGAGTGCGCATTCAATAAAGTTTCCTGCCCGCCCGTGTAGTTTATCTTGCTGAGAATTTATTCCGTTGTTTCTGTAAATTATTTATTAATGGCCCGAATAACATTAGAACCGGTGGAACGGGGCATACATATAGCACGCAGGTTTGCGAATCTGTATTTTACTTCATTTCTATCCTTCGCATTCGAGTAGTAACAGCCGTAAACATATACGTATCTCGCCGGAGGTGGTCCATAACTCCTAAATCGATGGGGAGGAAACGAGCTGCTACTCCGTGCTGGGAAAAGAAAATTACGATCTAGCCTTCCGGAGTTCCACTTCCCTTGTGCCTTCGCTGCCGACGTCGTAGCAAGTGGTTTCAATCTTCGCGGTTTTAGAGGAGCCTCGAGCAATTAAAAATTGACTGTTAATTTCTGGGCACGATCCGCGACTGCTTTGGAAATTTGGGACAATGCGTTAGTTAACATTTTTTTAAAAATGTTGTTGGTGGTGGAGTGGCTGTTCACTTGCTTTTGTGCAAGGAAATCAATGGTTTCGAATCGTGAGAGTGGCAGATTTTTAATTAAATTTATCGTGCGATTCATTGCCACCTAGTTCGTTTCCGATGTCGGATTTTCTAATCAGTACGTTTGTGGGTTGCTCGATATCGACAACGTAGTACTGCTAGGTAATCTTCAAAATCTTGTGTTGAAATGGCTAACCAATTTTATAACGCGTTTTGGAACGATGTGAGGATACAAAAATTAATTCGAATGGGGTAATACTTCTGTGATGTACTTTTGCTTTTTGCTCCCAATTTGTTTTGTGAAGATGAACCTGTTTCACAATAATGCTAATGCATAACCACGAGGTTTGCGAACGTATAGATTAAAAATGACCTAACTCGTAGTAAGCACTCAGAAAATTCCATGTTCATCCACTTGGTTGCGAATTCGCCGAACTTAATAATCTTGTAATCACGGTCCGGAAAATTACGACGATTCTCCATTTGGGATTTCTGTTCATTTCTCCTGAACGACAGGATGTTGAATTATCACTTGACTCACAAAGGTATTCCGCGAAAATATTTAGTGTTGATTTAAAATTTAAAAAGACATGAAAGAGATGCTTTATTTTAAAGCAAATATTTCAAACCGTCTCTTCAATCGGCTGAGAACCCAAAAGTGAAGAAGGAAGCTTACCTCTTTGTGCGATTGTCTTTTGGAAAGGAGGGAAAACGCATAAAAATTGATGTGGGCGCGGTGGAAATTATTCACCTGAGCCCGCTGCGCCTCGCGTCGAAACTCGGGAGGACAAGTCTTCATGTGATTCACTCGTACTTCCGTGTGTGTATCTTCGCAATATTTTTGGACGTTTCTGTCCGATGACTTGAAACTGAGCTGAAGCTTCCTTGCCTGCACTCATTTCCTTCGCTTTCGCCGAAGAGCATTCGCATAGGAGGTGTTGCGATTTCAAGAAAGATTTACTTTCAACTTAAATGACACCAATTTTCTGTTTAGTTTTTGGCAGTTTTTTGGGGGGTTGCATAATATATCGTATTAAAAATTGTGAGCATCATTTCTTCTTTATGCACATACATTGTAAGAGCCCCGCTTCGAACTCTTCGGACCCTGGATACTATTGGGTGTGGAGGAGAAAGTCATCTTATGAAGCTATCTTCTTCGTAATCAATTAAACATCGAATTAAGGAAAAAATCACATTATTTTATAGTTTGAAAAATAAGTTGAATACATTGCAATGTACGGTGTATTACTACGAGGGTATCTCTAAATGAGTGAGAATTTAAATGTGTTTTCGAATGATTTTCCGGATTTCAAACGAGTGGTGTGTGCTGTGGTCATAATTAGCGTGAATGAACAATGCTTTTCATTGGCGCGAACTTTTTTTAATTGTAACACAAAAGCTTTTGTATTTTGTGTGATTTGGAAATTAAATGTACTAGTTTAAACTAGTTTCCATAATCATTCATTAAAGTGAATCCTGTCTGTAGAAATGTTACGGAAATTTGGTACGTTTTCCCACAGAAAATATTTAGATGCTATTGTGTAGTTACGAGCTCTTTTTATATGTACTTTTTTATATTGGATTTTTTTTACTGGTGGGTTATCAGATGCCGCAGCCAATAAAGTTGATCAACTCTGCGTTGGAATAATTAATTCCATGCTATTTATAGATGCTTAGTTGCTGTTGGCTTTTGAGGAGAAAAAGAATTCGAGCGTTAATTAGTATCCTTATTGAATATGGACAATACAAGTGACTGCCGTTGCCGAGGTAGCACGTCTCCTCGTTATGCGTCCTAAAATAACTCTTTACAACAGAATCGCTTCAAATCCGCTGAAGCTTGCTGCGTCGTGTCGCACGTCGCTTGTTTGGAGCTTGTTCAGGGGATTCGCGAATTTTCGATATCCACTTTGCTCCTTAATTCGCATATCCTGTTGGAAATTGACATTTCCTCGGTTCGCGGATTCATTATCGGAACTTCCTGGAATTTCGTCTGCAATCTTCTCTCTGTGGAACGGCTCCCTTTTGTCAATGTATATTTTCCCAAGCCTTGTTGTCGACGGTGATTTTAATGCCTCGGAGGAAAATGTACTCGATGCATTTAAAAAAAAATCGTCTGATGGGATCCACGTGAGCAGGTTAAATCGTTGCGTACATCTCGAAAACTTTTTACGTTGTCTACTTATTTTATTTCCTTGTATGATATTTGTTTATGTATTATTATTTTGTTATTATTTATCTACTTTTTTGTTATTATTTTGCTCTATTACGTATTGGTAGACCTCTCTCGTTAGCGCATTAAGGCTACCAATTAATGCGTATTTGTTCTTGACGCATATTTGTTAGAAATGCCGGTTAGAAGATGGAAGTAGAGGACCGCAAGTGTGTTAAGTATTTTCGAACATGAGCGACGACAGTGGATTTAGGAAAGGCCAACTGGCTAACAGCGCGAAGGCGCCACGCGAACACCTCGTGCGAGCCCTGCCGTATTATATTGTATAATCGTATTACTGCACTATTGAGCTTTTGAGAGTTCAACAGGTGGTAGGGATGTGCGTTCAACCGCTGCGGTGTTGCACGGACTCGACGCCGCTCATGAATGGTGCTCATGGCAGAGTTATATTATCCCTGGAAATTTGCATAGTGAGAGAACACGTTGTATTCTAATACATACGAATGTAAGGTTGTATATGGACGGCATTATCTGCGATTTTCATCCAAAGGTGTCGTAATGTTATATGAACCGCAGCTTTCCGTTTTCTTTAGGGACGTGTTATTATTCTCTTGTATTGTGAATTTTTAATGTGAAACGAAAATAAGCTTCGTCGTCGTGAAGAAGGAAATAGATGAAAACTCGATAACATTCTGGTAATGGAGAATCTTAAGTTCAGTCCAGTGCTTTTGGTCACGTACAACTAATTGAATTTGCCAATTGGAATCGATGTATAATTGCCGGCGAAATGGGTGAAGTACCCTGAATTATGCACAAAAATACTGATAATTATTGATTGTATTTTATGTAAGCAACAATTAGACCAATGGAATGTTTGCAATTCAACATTTAGGTTATAACCATGGCTTTCAAGATTGATATTCCGTAGACGTCCACTGCTACAGTCATTAATACCTTTAGTGTAGTGAATGTTTTATCCCGAAGGGGTGATGTTCCTCCCCAGCTGAATGGTGAGACACGGCACTGACCTACAGGTCGGCTTGCAAGGGATTTCCCCTTGCAGGTATCTTCCCTCAGCGGGCACTGCCCAAACCACAAGAAGCTGCGAGTTCCTGACTAGTCTCCCGGCATGTGTGGTAATGTAGTGCGCGCATGTGTGCGTTTGCGTTTACGGAGAAAAGACGGAGTAAGGAAGAAAAACGAACGATAGCGCTCGGTCCGTGGCCCGTGTGTTAGGGTATTGCTTTGGAATTCGCCTGGTATTGATCGGAGAAACCATGGAAAACTAGTATCAGTCCAGCCGTCCGCTAGGATTCTCCTCCAGATCACGGCTGAATTTTACCTAGCTAGTATGTAGCTTTTGTTGAAACTTCGCCACCGTCGGGACTAGAATCGTAAGATCTCCCGGTCAGAGTCGTTGCAAAGTCAGCGGTGATCTTAGCCCTGAGTTAAATGCAGCCGGTGTCTTTTAGGATTATTTGAATGTTTTGTATTATTTTGTATTCATTTAATACGAATTTTGTCGCCTTGTCACACATCATGAAGTCAGGAACAAGGGATGTTTACTGGGATACATCCTATTTCATTCGCGTCAGACACACTCATCGAATTGAAGCATTGAAGCACAGGTGTCGTTAAATAACCGTGAGCGATTGGCTGCACTGTATTTGCGCTCCTGATGGCTCGTGTCCTGTTCCCCTCAGTGGGACGAGGAGGGTGTGGGGATCGAGCATCGGGTCCGCGAGGAAGGGTCACGCCTCGACGGGGTTCGCCCCCCCCTCCCCCTTCGCTCCCGACCTACACGTCCGTGAGCCTACCCCACTGCGAAGGGGCACGTGGAGAACACATTGTCCCCCCTGTACCCCACCCCGTCACACACGCGCGCGCGTGGACCCCGCTGTCGGTCACTGGTGTGTTGCGCTGAGGGGAGCCTGCACGGGGGGGGGGGTCGTGCTGACTGCGGGAGAGAGAGAAAAAGTAAAAGGAAGAGAGTGAGAGAGGGGGAGGAAGGGAAGGGGAAAGTGCCGCAGAGAACGCCAGGGAAGTGGCAGGGGAATGGATATTGCCGCAGTCTTAAAAGAGGGGTGGAAGAAAGTAAGAATGATGCGAGGGCTTGGAGGACGATTCTGCAGTAGAATAATAGTAAAAGGAAATTGAAACGCGTAAGTGCGTGAAGAAGGATTTAGGAAAATGTGAGGAGGAATGCCGGGAAGAACTCGAGTGGCGGGGTCCGCTGTGCCTGAATGGTGTTAGAAAATGGAATATAATGCGGGAGACGAGAGGGCATTGGATTACGTGGCATGAGTGTTGCTTCCCAGGAGATTGTAAAGGCTTAATATGGTTTATCAAAATCTGTTGAATTGTGGAAATCGTGAGAAGATATGTTTAATTTCTTATGAAATACTGTGAGCATGTTAGCGCGTCCACTTCCAGAAACATTGTATTTGCTGATTTTCTATTAGGTAGTCTCTCTAAATCCTTCCAAGTCGTCATCGTGTGTGGATCTGAAATGAAAACTAAAATATGAAATCACTTCCTATGAACAAAAGAGAATAGGAACCACTACTAGCTAGAAATCTAAACGTTTGGATTATATTAAGGCTCAGTTAGATACTCTAGTGTAATGTTTGAATTGTTATACTTTGAGAGATAGTACGATTAATTTTAAAAAAACAAAACAAATTTCATAACATTAAAATTGGATTCCAGCTGAACTCTCGTGGGTACGGAACGTGGTCGTATGTCGACGATTGGCCGATCGTATAAAAGTGTCAGCTGCACTTTCGGATTCCCATTACTCTTTGTAGAACGAAACAGGGTTGCGGAATAATAAGGCGCTCGGGTGGTAAAGCGTAGAATGTTGCTGTAAATTCTTCGGAAAGGAAGGAAATAGAGGCAGGAATACGGCAAAATTGGAGTAAAAGGGTTTACGATCCGCTTGTTTAGTGGAAACTATTTGCTGTGATATAGGTCCAGAAGGTGCGTGAGAATCCATTGTGGTTTCGTTTTTTATTGTCTAGTTACTGAGGGAACGTCGCGTTCTGTAAATAATTAGGTGAATATGTATGAATGTGCACAGGAAAGAGAGAATTTGCTTCGAATTTGCTTTGATGCGTTGCAACTGACGCGCTTCAAATTCGATGTCGCATCATAAAACACTTGAAGCATTGTCGCGGAAGGATTTTTGCGTGGCTTGAAGTCAGCTGAGACGGCGAAAGTCGAGGGCACGCCGTAGCCTAGAATTCATTGCAGGGGAAACGAAGTCGAAAAGAAGAATTTCCGGGAACGCTTCATCACTGTGTCAAAACACTTTAGTGAGTAAATCTCCAACAAATTTATTTTGTCAGGAGATATTGGGGTAAATGATAACATAATAAGCTCCTAATAGGGTTTATCAGACCCCCCAATGTGTTTACTTCTCTCTCCTCTCGTGAAAGATCATTTTTATTGCGAGCCTTTTTCAGTTAACTGCAGCGTACAATGGAAGCCCGTTGTGTAGATGTATAGAATAAGGGAAAGAATAAGAACATAGGTGGTTGTGTCTCTCAGCAAAGGCACAGTTATTCGTTGAGAAATAAAATTAAGGAAGTGCGATTTGTACGTGGTGTCTATCACTGTACCCGAATTCATTTTTCACAAAATTATGATTATTGAAGGCTGAGATTTTTATCGATTACTCGTTTCTGATGGATTCAAGAGTTCGTATATAACACTTCCCTTAAATGTCCACTATTTCGTAAATGATCGAATCGAATTAAGCAGAAGGGGCGGTCGGAGTGTCGTAAAACCCTTCTCCCAAACATGTGGTCAGCGGTTGTCTCGTTAGCAATATGTTTACGGAGTCGCGGGACGTGATCTGTGCTGTTCGTGTGGCCGCTAATTGGTTCGTCGCAGCGTCATGAGCTCTGGACGGCAGGGGAGCAGGGAATCCACCGGAAAGTTGGGAGAAGGCGCGGGGCCAGCCGGCGAGACACGAGGGCGTCGGCGGGCGTCGCGGGGCGGACGTCTTTGGCAAGCGAAGAGGATTCGACGGCAGCAGCGTCGGGGGCCCTAGTCGACGCAGTTCGAGTGGCCGCCTGCCTGCCCTACCTCGCCCCGCCCATCCATGCGCCCGCCCGCCCGACTCGGGGCGTGGTATCCTCAGCGTTCGCCGTCGGGATACCCTTTCCTGCACTTCGAAGTTGGACCCGGCGCGGCAGGAAGTTGCTGGAATGAACAGTGGGCAGATGACCTCCCCGTCCGCTCCCTCCCTCCCTGCCGCATCCTTCGCCTCCATCCTCACTCCTACCCTCGCTGCCGGTCTTACTGCTCCCCCCCCCCCGCCTGCTGCTGCCGCGCCGGTCGGGCGCAGGAGGAAGTTTCCCGTCTCATTCCCGGTCGGTGGGCGCGGCTGCGAGACCCACTCCGCGTAAGTGCTGATAGCCCTTGCGCCCGCGAAGCTGTCGGTTGCCGGGCCCGGCCACTCGATCTCGTCCCGTCCCCCGCCCCGCCCACCCTTACCAGCCGCGCCGCCTGCGTCGGGAATTTGTCTTCCCCGGCCGCTCGGGCCGTGCTGCACGCACACGTTTGCGCGTAATGCAGTTGCGCTCGCGATTGGAACTCTCTACTCCCTAGTCTTCAACGTTGGCTAGCATGGTTTTTACCGTACAAAAGTAAGAGAATCATCGAAAAAGTTTGAGGTGTATGATATTTGTTGAAAAATTCATTGAATTCTCGGGGATTTTTTCATTTGCGTTTCATTAAATGGGTGAATATGCTATAATTCCTTTACCCTTCGTTCACTGGACAAGACAAAGTGCCGTCTCGTATAGTGTATGGTTTGACGGTTCCGACGTCTTTGAAGTAGTCCAAATTTATATTAATTACTTCCTAAATAAAATAAAGAATTATCAGAACTTATTTTAAAAAGGAGAATTTCATACAAAAATGTCAGACAATGAGGGAATTTCAGTTTGTGAACTTGTTGGCCACTTTGTGAAATGAGCTGTTGGAATTCGCGGTAGTTATATTATTGTTTAAGAACGAGTACATGAAACGTTTCGCCCTGATCCTATTTCTAGGTATTTACATTTATTGGTTGTGAACGGAAGTGCTGTTAATGCCATTTCATAGCAGACATTCACTTGTAATGTAACTCAAATGCATCGCTACATTTTCACGAACAGAGTTTTTATACGGTAACGTGATTTTCTAATTTGGAAAATGCGCTAAAAAACAGCCAGGAAAGTGAAAATGTGCAATCGTATAAAGCAATAATTTCAAAGAAGTTGTGTGAACAGTTTTTTCTCCATATTTCAATGCCCTTTCTATACGAAAGTTCCACCTTTTATGATATTCTGGCATGTGTCGATTTTATCAGCTTTTGTAGGAATATCATTGAGTGTCGCATGGGAAAGTTCCAGAGATCATCTATTTCATTCCCGACAAATAGCCTCTGTGTCGCCAGAGGCCTACAGGGGTCTCTATCCGTTGCTAGAAAGCTGAATGATAACGTACGAAATGGCGCAAAGGGGAAATGCACTGCAATGTTCAACGGATAACTGGAGATATTCTACCCACTACACATTGCTGTAGAATGAGCTGCAGAGATCTAGACAATTATGATTGATTGAGCCGACTCCATTTGGATGTATAAAGAATTAACTAATGACTCTGTGGCGGAGCTGGTTAATGTTGGAATATTAACGGAATAAGGTCCGCAAATTTTGTGTCATTGTTTTGTTAAGCTTATGAGGTTCCACTTATTTTTTGTGCTAGGTAAAATGCTCACGATAGCATGCAATGGAAGCGTTTCATACATGCTGACAAAATGTGCCTTTAAGAGGTACCAAAATATTACAATGCGTTGTGGATAAGGCTATCCTAGTATATTTGAGAGTAAGTGTATTTTTAATGTAGCACTAGCTCGTGTGGTAATATTTTTTGCAGTTGCCGACGGATTGATGAAAGTATACTGTTCCGGAAATACCTGGGAACTTGTTCTTCACTGGATAGAAATCCAAAAATTTTATTTTTTTTTTTGGATATTTACAATTTCAGTTTTATCGGGTTAGCAAAACTATTCATTTCTTTGTAGTATACATTTATTCATCGATTAACTTCGAAAAAAAGCTATCAAATAGTGCGTTGAATGGACTTCGTGTGTGTAACGAAAGCATGCGTCGGTTCGTGATTCATGTTGCCATTTTTATTTTCGTGGTCATCGGACTTGCCCTTTTTTAACGGTATATGTGGTACGAAACTTTTGTTATCGTTTTCTGCGTATTCCGTGTTCGCAATAATTGAAAGATGAAATTTGCATTCACAGCCTCGAGTTGTTGGTCATTAGTCATCTACTTCTCTGAAACGTTTGCGTTTTGGAAGGTGCATGATATTTTATCATAAAGCAGGAATAAAAATTTGATTTTTCGGAACAATTGCTTGATGAATAGAGAAATAGTGTTATAGCAATTAAATAACTGGACGGTTGAAATACTGTTTGTTGAGCTAGTTAGTAGATCAATTATATATTCTTAATCTTTAGGGGTCATAGAAATATTAACAGAAATTCTAAAGCTATTGTACTTCCCGGTATATATGTTGACTCAATTACCATTTTTACGAAATTCAGTTCGTTGTACATTGTATTGAATCGATTCCTTTTCTCCTGATCTAAGCGATTCCTACGAGAAGGGGATCAAATGTTTTTCATGCTCTCTGAAAAGATTGCCTTGTGACGACGAACAAATGGAAAATAAAATTTGTATGCGTTTCCAGGTAACGAATCGTCTTACTAATATCTTGGACAAATAATCTTCTTACACAGATAATTAAATGTGACGCGAGTCTATACACTGCAAAAAAGGGTGGTTGGAGGGTGGAACGAAACGAGAGCTTCGTCTGAAAGACGACCAAAGGTCTGGGCGGTCGGGAATAAGATGGGGAAACAAAAGCCGTGGGCCGTGGGCATCAGGTGGCATGCCGGCAACCACCCCACTCGCCTCGTGCGTTGTGGATCTCTCTCTTCGCGCAAACTTAGTCGAAGTGCCTCTGATCGGGAGGACGTATGTTCGAGTGCCGACAGTGGCAGGATTTTCGATATTAGCTACATAGTTCGGTCGTATTCAGTCGCTGTGTGAGGAGGAATGTTAGCGGCCGGCTGCTCTGATCGGTAGTTTCCTGTGTTTTCTCCGATCAGTACCAGGTGACTGCCGGAGCAGCACCCTAAAAAAGGACAGTGCGCGATATTTCCTTCCTCTTCCTTGTATTATCTTCACCTCTTACACACACACACACACACACACACACACACACACTAATATGCACTACACTACCACGTATGCCGGGAGACCGATCGGGAGCTTAGAGCTCGTCCCGACTGGAACGATGCCCCGCTGCTGGGAAATACCATGTTGAGAGAAATCCCGCTAGCTGATGGTAGGTCGACGCCGGATCTCACCATCCAGTAGGGGAAGATCACTGTCACCTCCTGAAGAAAAAAAATACATTACATGTACGGGACCAATGACATTATTAGTTGACGCGCCCGGAATCACTAGTCATTCAATCAAAGCAAAACTAGTACCCCCTTTCTTTGCGTGGGCTGTCAGTTCCTATGCCCCCACGGTTCTCTTCCAATATCTTTCATTGGCTGCAATATCTCAACGGCAACATCGTTGCATCTGCATCACCATTGACCGAGAGGTCCTAAGTTTCGAGTTCCGACGGAGGCGGATTTTCAATGCTACATTATCATTATCAACCACTGTCCTGGAAAGAATACTAGCGGCCGGCTACTCTCTAATCGGTTATTTTTCCGAGATCAGCAGGGGAATATCCGAGCAGTACCCTAACAGACTGGCCACGGAGCGCATACGATTTTTCCTTCACCATCCTTGTCCTCTCGTCTTCCATTACACGCACTTAATTGCACTGCACCCAGGGCTACAAATGCCCTACATTATTACAAAGGGGGCCTAAAGCTTGTCCGTGCTGGGGCCATCCCGCTGGAAAGATACCTAGAGAGGGAAATCTTACGAGTCGACGTGTGTCGGCACTGAATCCTACGTTCCAGTGGGGGAAGAACACCGGCATATCTTGGGATATAACGTGTACTATACATGCTGGACTAAATATCTCAGTAGCTAACGGGCCCGGAATTAACATTCACTTACTCGAAACTCTTTTTTTCTCTACTCACTGCATATCACATTGGACTGAATGTGTGGGAACTCATCACACCTCTCAAACCATATTTCAAATTTCTTTATCTTGAAGGTGCACTTCCATTAAAGTTGGGTTGCCTTAATGAAATAAAGCAATGGCGGAATAAGAGGTAGAGGAAACTACGGATGTAATCCTTGAAAACTTGCCGCTAATTGCGTTTACCACATTCCACATGTTTCGACCGGCAAAGAGAATGAAACCCCTGATCCAGTGGGGAAATGTGAGCGGCCTGCTCCCTACTCCCTGCAGTACGGGTCGCCCAGTTTCTCTCGGAACTCTTTCACCACCTGCGCTCGTCTTTTTCGTGTGTGCTCCGCATGTTCGTGTAATTGTTTTCTCCACCACTGTTAAGCACCCTCTCCCCGTAATTGAGGACAGGTAACCTCAATTTTTCTAAGTTGCATTTAGGCTCAAATAAGACGCTCTTGGCAAGTTTATATACATTTGTCCATTGCTGATTACTGATTATAATTAAATGGAGAAGCGACTTCACGAAATATTCTCGACTCCGTCCGCAATTCTACGCGGTTTCTCACCGCATTAACAGTATTTTATTTCTAGACAATTGCATATTAAAATGAGGATTTATGTTCTAGCTCATGTTTTGTATAGTATACTAGTAGTTTGTTTACTAGTATTTCAATTTTTTATTTAATTTGATTTTTTAAATTTTAATATTATTATTATTATTATTATTTTTATTATTATTATTATTATTATTATTATTATTATTACTATTATTACTGTTGTTGTTTTTTAACTTTCGTTTATCTTTCAACTATTGATCGTGAAAATGTTGGGATGGGATTCTGGTACTCAAGAAAACGTGTGCAGATAATCTTCTCCCCTATGCGTCTTATACAGTTTTTACTGTTTTACGTGCTTCAATTTCCCCCCTGTCCCTCTTCCCTCTTTGGGTCCATCCCGCTACGCGTCACCTCCAGCTAGCGATAGCAAATTTTACCGAAACATCGATACGTCGATACAACACCGAAAGGTTTTTGATGTCGATGAAAACATCGACAAAAGCATCGATGTTTAAATTATTGATGTTTTAAATGTAACACAGGTGGTATTTTCCCATCCTGTTTTCATTTTAATAATAGTTCTTAAATTAGTTATATTTTATTGTGTGGTCACATAACTATTATGTTAAAAATAATTTTTATCGAAACATATGTTTTGTTAAAAGTATAAAAAAATGAGACTTCCCGAACAAACTCCCAAAAATAACCATAAATCTTCCCTTCCCCAATTTACCTATAAAAGGGAATAAAAATCTAAATAAAATCCCCTAACCTGGCAACTCTGGAGAAACGTTACGAACAGTAAACGGTTTCGTCTCCTTTGGGCATCGACAACAGCGATTCAAGTCAGTTGCTGTTGCTTTTCAGCAATTCACAAAAAAATTGGTTACTGGAAATTTTAATTACATCATTACAATCTTTTTGAAAACATCAACGTTTCTGGAAAAATATACCAATGGGAAGAAATACTGAACCGATGTTTCTGGTCGAAAATATCGATGCTTTAAAAACATCAATGTTATTTGGCTTCCGTGCTTCCAGCGGAGCCGAACTCGCTATCGCTCGGGGCTGACGCCCCCTCAAGCTACGCCGTCAACCGTTGCCTTCACCAAACCCCATCGTGCGCTATTCCCCGCCACTGGCCCTGTGAGCCTTAGCGAGCTGTGTCAGGACGGATTTAATTAGTTTCGGAAGATCTCACGTCTGCGAAATATCCGTAATGCTATAATCGCGTTCCAAGTACTCGCCGTCCCCCTCCGCGTTTCGTTCCACATCTATACCCAATCGCGTTTCCAAGCCATTTTGTACGTAGGCTCATTCTCGTGTGTACCCGAACACAACTCTCTGCACAGAGAGAAATAAGTAGTTATCAACATCTCACTTTTCATGCCGATGCTCGTTATTGGTAATCAAAAGCCAAACTTCCCAAGTGTGAAAGAGAAGACGCGGTGTGTCTGTGCGTGCGTAACCTAGAGTAAACAAACGAATCAAGTGGTGGACCGACGGAAGTCGCATTCTTTGCTTCATCAGTCCGTGTTCTTTCTTTCTTTTTTCTTTCTTTCTTTCTTTCTTTCTTTCTTTCTTTCTTTCTTTCTTTCTTCTTTCCTTCAGTTGCGCTTGAAGCCAGAAAGAGATCCCGGTCGTAAATTTTCCGGGCGGCAGTGCCTAGCCGACGCCGTCGTTATCGACAGAAATAGGCCGCGTTGCCGGCCACAGCTGAAGCCGCACGTTTCCGGACCTCCACGTCTTCGCGGCGCGTGGCCACTGCCGCGCCGCGCCGTCACCTCCGCAACGCCTCGTCTTCCTCCTTTTCCAGGTTGACGCCCCTCCGGTAGAAATTAAAAATAGCTCCTCTTATGCACGCCACGCTCGCCCCGCCCACTTCCCCGTCGCACTGCCGCCCCTGCAGCATCGGGCGGGCGGCTCGTCTTCCCAATCTTATCTTTCACTAGCAACTCTACACCCTCTTGCGACGCTCTGTGCGTTTTCGCGTCTCTTTCGCGTCTTTCTTTTGGCGACGCCCCCGTCCCCTTTCGCGTCACCGCCGAAAATTAAAAATAATCTTACGTTCGCTACCCCCTTGATTTCTCTCGCTGGCCTCGGCGTCGATTTCCCCCTACGCGCGACGATCTCAGTCTGCCAGCCTCGTCCGCCAGCGTAGCTCTTTCTCTTTTTTCTATCCCTCTCGCGCGTCCCTCTTTCTCCCTCCCCCTCCGTTATGTCATCGGTCTGTCTCGTTCCACGCCGCTCCCTGTCTCTCTCTTTCCTCGCGCCGCTCTCTTTCCCCAGCCCACGCCTTGAGCAAGTTGCGGGGCGCTCTCCGTCGGCAGCGCGTCGTTAAGGCTGTTCTCTGGGGCGCGCGATTTTCCTCTCGTTGTGCGGGAGGAGTTGGGGTGGCGGGGGCGGGGCCGGGGCCTCGCGCAGCCAGAGGGCCGTCTTCATCGCGGAGGCTCGTGAACGCTTCTCCTATTGCCAGGGGACGGGGTGGGAGCGTATCGTACACACACTCCCCTCCCTTCCACTGCCGGTTCTCCTCCCTTTTCCTCCCTCCCATCCCTCTCTTCCTCTCCCAGGACACCTCTCTCTTCCCCCTCTCTCTCCCTCCACCCTCTCGCGAAACAGCCGCTACACATGTGCCGAATCTGGTGTGTTTAAATAATGGAAGGGATGCCCAGTAACGAAACAATTTGTGCATTGCCCATTTTGTATTTAGCCTCGTGCCTGTCACCTTATGCTTAGTGACCAAAGCTCGTGGGAGGTTTCGAGATCACAAGGGATGGCCCATATTTCGAGGGAGAATCTGTCGATCTCTTGGCCCTAAGAATATCTGCGGGGTAAGGATGGGGAAGCGCCTAATTTGGGGCTCGTTTAATGTATCGTATTGCTGTGTAAATGTAGAAATTATTCATGAAAATGACCGATCGGAACAGCTTGCCATTAGAATCGGGCTGCAGTCGGCTTTAACTAGCTATTTAACAAAGTGCTGGAAATACGCTACCATGTGTAATGTATTTGTTTTTATGTAGTATGATCTTTTTCTCTGTAGTAAGTCTTCTAGGAATAGCTCTAGGAATAAAGATTTATTGGAAATGGCTATGATTTTAAAAGAATGCGATGATTTAAGTGTTGTTATGCGACATTAATGATCGTTATTACGTTTTACGCTGCATAATACTGCCGGCGATGGTTTCATATTGCTTCAAACAATTTTGGTACCGTAAATCCAGACTGTAACATTGAAAATTAAAAAGTTTCGGAGTATGGAAATTTGACTTCCCATTGTGTCTTAAATTAACAATGTCCGTTTTTTCGCTGCACATCCGTATCTAGGTAAGGTATCTGGTAGAGTGCCCGTTATATAAAATTGTTCATTGTATATTGATGGTTTTCGGTGCTGTTTGCTTTATCAAATGTCTACTTTTCCATTATATATAGGTATGTCTTGTTTGTTCCCAAACATTGGTTTCTGTCTTCTTCATAGGCCATCAAATTGTACTTATCACTGAACAATTGTGACTTATCATTGAATATGTATTCAAATCGATTTATGCAAGTGCCATTAAAAATGCAACAGGAAGCTTCTTTTTATATAATATCTGGCTATCCCCTTTAGTTTAGTGATGCAAATCCACTAGAGCGACTGGTTTATTGATCCATTATTCAATTCGGCCAATTTATTTGAATGTCAGCCATTCATTGATGTTTGCATAGGCCGTACACTGTTAAAACGGTAATCTGGGAGATTTAACTTTAATTCAGACAGTTATAGTTACTTCGATTTTCGTTCAAAAAGATGCTTGCGGGCCAGTAAAAAATTGGAAAAGGTACTTGTTGATGCACGAGCTTTATATTGGAGTGTGTTGGATGCCGTCTTGTCGACGTAAGCTTTGTTACATGCTGACGGGGCAAAATTGCTACAAGGTCTCTTGTTATTGTAATTTACATATTCTGCGTAAAAAAATTAATTTCTCTTAGATGTCCGTACATTAACAACATAGTTTTCATTTCTTCATGAATGTCGTGAAATATTGGACGCAACATTGGCGCACGAATTTTCGACGCGGCATGGTCCTGTCAACGACCCGCATCACGATATTAGGAGAGGTGTGGTGTCATAATGGCTAGCGCATACGACTTCCACTGTTAGGATCGATGTTCAATGCCGGTCAATTTTTGTGAGATTTGTGGTGGACAATGCGAGGAGCAGTATTACTATCACTCCCGGATTTTAGAACAGTTCAATTTTACATCTCATTTTCTTCTTGTTTCTTACCCAAATGCGTTGTATGAATCTATATATTTTGCACGCGCGTACCTAATGCTTGAGCGCCGGTCTTCATTTTGTGGGATCGAACGGTCGTCATCATCGTCGAAATGCACGCAAGCGTACACGCTTCTAACACAATCAGCCTGTGTGCTCCTGACTGTCTTATTTAGAGCTAATATCCCGCAGAATGGACCGTAGTTCTTGAGTTAAACTGTGTATGGTACCTCTGAGTAATATTCAGGAAAGCCAACAAAGGTGATTGAGAATATTGTCGTGGCTGAATGTTTTGTTGTTTCGAATAATCCATTTGTGCTTGGAAGTGACTTCAAAAGTTTTACTCTCTTTGCTTGCTTTATTACATCGGCACTGTTGTCAAGTGTTGTTTTTATTATCTTCTTGCTTAAATTCTTTTAAAAACGTTGACATTGATAAAACAAATCGGTAGTAAAATTCAGAGGATTCTCTCTCTTAATTTCAAATAAAATAAAATTAATATAAAAGGCGAGATGACTCAAATTTTACAGTTAAACAGCCGATGAACTCTTTTGTCGTTGATAATTTTTTCTAAATCGAGATTGCAGCGGAATGCCGACACACGTAAGTGTTTATAAATGACATTAACGAGAGTGCAAAGGCATGTGACTAGCGTACAGCACTGTGTTGCGCAAACGCCCGGTGTAATTTGCATTAAGGGGAGTGGTAGTTGGGCAACGCGATCGCGCAATCCTTCCCGAGGTGGAAATAACAGTTGGCGCATTGCGCGCCGCGGGTCTCTGACAAAATCCGATCCTTTGGAGAGCGCAGCACTTTAGTTTATTGCCCGTCGCACGGCTGCCCTGCCCCTCCACGCCCCTCCCCCGCATCACAATCCTCATCCACCCACGCGTGTTTGCCACCCCCTCCCGTCGCATGGTTCTTCTCGCTCCTCCACGACCCTCTTCGCCCCCTCCCCGAACCCACCCACGCATGTTTGCCGACCCCTCCCTCCGCATGGTCCACGCTTCTCTACGAGCATCTTCGCCCCTCATTCATCCATGCTCCTTCGAGTCTCGAGTTTTGGCGCTGTCTGGAGGAGAATTCTAGCGGGCGGCGGCTCTGATCGGTAGTTTTCCGTGGTTTCTCCGATCAATTTCAGGCGAATACCGGAGCAGTACCCTAATAAACGGGCCACGAACCGCGCGCAATATTTCCTTCCCATTCCTTGTCCTATCATACCCCTCACTTACACACTCTTACATACACTACACTATCACGCATGCCGGGAGATCGGTAGGGAGCTTAGAGCTTGTTCCGATTGGAGCGGTGCGCGCTGGCGGAAGATACCTGGCTGTGGGAAAACTCCGCTAGCAGACAGTAGGTCGGCGCCGGATCTCTCCATCCAGCGGGAATGATCACTGCCATCTCTCGAGCAAAAACAAACATGTACCACACTTTCAGGACCAATGACCTTAGGAGTTCACGCGCCCAAAATCATCAATCAATCAATCAATCAAATCCAGTTCCGCTCAGCATGCTCCTGCAAATCACAGAACTAAGTAGGTTGGGTTTAATTTTGGGGTCGGTTAAAGAAACTTTTGTAGACCAATCATTTTTTGATGCTGATTGATACTGAGGGATCATTCCTTTCCAGTTCATGTTACGTAATTTAGAAACGTTCGTGCATAGAAACGTTCAACCATAAATCACACCCAAATTCCGGTAGAGTGCTTTTTATCACGGAGGCCTGCGAAATGCGGAACACTTTCTTCATCATTGGAACTACGTCGGTTCCTTGCCTTTCCGATCTCCTGCATGGCCACCTGTCACCGGAATTCCTTTCTTGGTATTACGAGCCTCTGCATTTGGCTGATCAGTATGCCCTACAACCGGTCTTTCTTTCTCTCTTCACTGCCTCCCTCACCCAGGTCCTGTTCCCCGCTGATTTTTTGCGGGGGTAAAAGGGGGCGGTAGACTACCAGGAGCCTCGGTCGGCCACAGCTTCCCCTCCTCCTACCCTCGCTACTCGCAAATGCGGCTTCGGTCGTGAGTGTGTTGCCGGAAGGATATGTAGCGGGGGGAGGGGGTTGCGCAATTGAGGAAATCATTCCCCCTAGTTATATATCTACGTGCGTATATAAAGAAAATTGTTTCTTAAAAAAATTCAAGGTAATCGACTGCAGTTGCTTCAGTCAATTTAGGAGAACTCCCTTTTATATGAATTATAGTAATTGATATTTTATTAAGTCCTGGATTACGATATCTACTGTTAGAGGTTGCATATTTTTTGGACTCAAGCTTTGTACGCGTTGCTTCTGCGAGTAATCGAAGAAGATTTAATGTTGTTTTATACGGTAATCTATGAACTCAAATTCAGTCGTGCCGTCTGCTCGCAAACTTCGAGGTGAAATATTCCTAAACAGCTTATTCAGAATTAGAACGTGTTTATATTTTTGAGAATAAAACGATGTGCACATTATCTATTACTTTAACTTTAAACCTCTTATTTTGAGGCACATACTAGTAGATTTGACATAATTATGGAAATTGATTCTGTACCAACAAAATCGTTGTTTGTTATACTCCGAAAATGAATTGTCTCCTGCATTTCACAGCATCCTTTCAGCTGCCGACATGTTCAGAGGTCAATTAAACGTAATTAAAGTGCAATTTTGTGTACACGAGCGCATAATGTGTCACGAGTTTCGAGAATTTCGCGTTGGCTCTCCTTTCTGAGAAAATTAGCGCTAAATCCCAACTCTCTTTGATGAATCCATTTGGAGTATTCCGTTGGAAAAAGTATTGAGGTGCAATAATGGTTTTACCTCTGTAACTCGCGGAGAAATTAAATTCATTTCATTCATTTCTTTTACTGAGAGAATGAGCAATTTTGCTTTGCACATTTTATCTTCACAAAGTTGAAGAGCAGTCACACTTCAAGCCACATCTAGCAAATACAAATAGTATTTTGTTGCTGATAAATCTACGCTTTTTAATTTCAAACAATATGTTGCACATGCTTACGTAGTCAGTTGAAAATTTCTGGTATCCGTTTTACCTTTATTGTGGATGGATTTTTACTCGAACTCAAGAGACATGACAAGTATTTACTTTGCGAAATATCTCTACATTCTTCCCACAACTTGTTGAATGTCCTGAATCCGTCGTGAATAATTGAGAGCGTCTGCCCGCAGAGGAATAAACGCGTTCTATGAGCCCTGTCAGTCAGAGAACCATTCTGCCTGTAACTCCTTGTCAGTTGCGAGTCTTCACTACACTTCATAACGTTTTGTTATTTCATACAGTAGTGAGTTGTAAAAAGCTCTTCAGCTCTACTTGAGCATTTTGGACAAACGAATTTCGGCAACATATAAACAGAGAGAAAGATATTTCGAGCCATGTAGAAACAAAAAGACTGAAAGTCTCTCTACAACGCCAATCCTATCTTGTGTCGTCGTTTTAACGTACCGTTTTAATGTACTCAAAGGAGACTTAAATATATTTGTTTGAGACATTCTAGTATTTGATTTAATGAAAAAATTCCGAAAGATTGATCCAGTTTTCTATTCGTTTCCTCTACCAAGAGGTAATGTTTAGATACAGTAAACCTAGTAATAGAGATCGCGTTTCATTAAAAATTCCTTTGTAATCGTCGTTTGAATGATACCAGTTGAAGTAATCATAACGAAACCTGTTTTATGAATAATTTACGTAAAAAGCTACCAACATTAACGAGCGGGGAATGTAATCGAATCATGTATAATGGAGCCAGTGGTATTGTTTCGTCTTTTCCAGTTGCCAGCAGTAACCATATTCAGACGATATAAAATGCAGAGAGCCATTTTTCAAAGAGAGCTCGAAATAACTGCAGCCCAGAAACAGCGGCCCATCTTCCGGGCGAATCCAGGCGAGTGTCAAAATGTCATCGGCGGCGGCCGTCGCAGCCTGCGTAACATCGCCTCCGCTCGTCGGGAAGCGGCGCTTTGGACGCGCCCGACGCCGACGCCTGCGCTGAGGTCGGCGGCGCACGGGAAGTGCGCGTGTAAAAATACCTCATCGGAATAAGAACGTGCGCGCTGCGTGCGCATCGCTGCTCGTGCGCCGCCGCCGCCGCCGCCGCCGCCGCTGCTGCTGTCGACGTCGCAGGCAGGCAGGCGGGCGGGCACACAAGTTTCGCTCCACCGTTCGTGACGCACCACCTGGGGCGCCTCGCCCACGCTCGGCGACGGAGCGTTCGGGGGGGGGAGAGGAGGAGAAAGAGGGGAGACGAACTCGAGGACGCAGGGCGCTGGCAACAAGCATCAAGGGAGACGTATATGACGACGCAAAAAGCAAAGTCGGCAGGTGAAGATGGCTGCGACGGGGACGACATGCTGCGCGATGCGAACGGGGACGAACGGCGATATGCTTCGACGAGGGACGGATGTGAACGGGGACTGGGACGGAAAGGAATTTGGCGAGTGCGGTAACGAAGAATGCAATCACGAGAACAACGGCGGTGGAGGTAGTGGTGAGAGAGGGAAGGCGGGGGACGGCAGCGTTGATGATGAGCGCATGACAGCTGCAGTTGTGTATGTGACGGAGGTCGCGGGGTGGCGGTGGCGGTGTGCTAACCCTTCTCGTCTCTCGTTCCCGCCCCGCCGCTCCCCCCGATCCCCCCTCCTGCCGTGCCGCGTGCGCTCGCGCCCTCCCTCTCCGCGCCCCGCACGCGCCCCGCCAGTCTTTTGTTTTGAGCTAAAGAGAGCTCTTTTAAAAAACTGCTGCCTCTGCTGCGCGGGAGAGAGGAGGAGGAGGCGGCGGCGGCGGCGGCGGCGGCGGCGGCGGCGGTGGGGGCGGCGGCGAGCGCGGCACCGACCGCTCGGACAGAACAGAAGGGAGAGATGAACGGAGGGGGGAAAGCTTTGGGCACGCTGGGCGGGACAGGAGGGAGGGAAGGCGCAACGTCGAGGCGGCGGGTGGGGTGGGGGGCGCTGCGCGGAGAGCGCGGGCTGAGGGCGCTTTGCCGAATCAATACTCGAAACGGAGCCCACCCACCCACTCACCCTCCAGCCCGCCCGACGGCGGCGGCGGCGCCGCGACGCAGCGCGCGGCGCGGGCGCGGGCGCGGGCGCGGGCGCGACGCCCAGCCGGATGCGAGTGCCACCGCCCCTGCCCCCGCCCCACCTCTGCCTGTCCCCGCCGCCCTTCGCCGGCCTCGCGCTGTCCCTCGTCGGGGCGGGCGCGCCCACCCGCCAGGAGAACCGCGATAGAAATACGACTTCCAACGAGATATTCGTTGTAGCTCGCGCACCCGCCCAAGCCGCGTCGTCGCAGTCGTCGTCGTCGTCGTCGTCGTCGTCGTTTCGTCTCGTCTCGTCTCGTCTCTCGCGCGCGCGAATTATGTGTAGGTCGTCCTGAGAAGTCGAAGCGCTGTGAATCGGAAAGCGAAGCGAAAAACTCAGGTCGGCGATTAATGTCGGTTACATGAAGTTCAAAGTTTGAGAGTTCATACCGAACTTCAAACACGCGCTCTGTTAGCGTTTCGCGTTTTGTATTTTTTTAAAAAATATTTTCACGTATGTCAAGGAGTTGCTGCTGTAATTACTTTAGCTAAGCTTTTGTATTTCCCTCGCTTCTGTGGTAGGAGGGTCCCAGCCAGAGATGTGAGCGCCTTCTACTCTTGTAGTATTACATTTAAATCAAATTAACATTTTCAAGGCCCGTTAATCCGACTGGTGTGGTTCGTGCACGTTCTCGACAGTATATTTCAAAGTGTTTTACAAGGGTGTTTTTCTTCTTTCCGACATTGATACTATTTTGAAAACTTAGTAATTTATATTTCAATGAATTATTTGTCGTTGATGTGGCATTAAAATGTTAAATATGAATTGTGTTCCTATTTGAAGTTACGGCGGGTCTGAATCGTATGGTTGTCAACACGAAAACCCTACAAGTTAGTCTTTATCTCTTGGGTTCCTATTTGTAAATTTTCGAGATTCAAGGAGTATTTGGTCACCAGTGGGGCGGTCTAGAGCACGCAATTACAAACGAAACCACCCGAAAATGTTGCAAATGTTTTACGAAACAGTTTTTACTTTTTACATACCGAAATTACGAGCAGGCCTTTTGTTCATGATTTCATTCGCCTCCATAAAAGTATTGATGCAAATTTGCGCGGACTATTTCCCGGACGGAATGAAAGCAACATGAAGTGTGCTGTTAAGAGCGAACAAAGGGAAAGCAGCGGGTAATGGAAAAACGCGATCGAAGCGCGGGCAGTTGTCTGCGAATTAGTGATCCTGTTGGAGGGATCTGCCACTTGTTCGTGACCTTTTTTTTCCTTTTTTCGTTTGATGTGCGCACCAAATGCATTATCGGATTAGTCTAATTCGCCCGACTCCCCGTCTTTCGGTTTGGCCCGTTCGTGTGGCTCTCAATGTTCCTTTTGGTTTGGCAGAAATGTGCGGAATAATTGAAAGAACATGTATGGAAAATCGTTTGATGGTTGCGGCAAAGTTTCCGTTCCTTTTGCAGGTACTCACAAACGCTCGAATTTTAGTTCTGAAGCAGACTGTAATACAAGTATTTATTTCCTATAAAATGTTCCACGATGATTCTGCTACTGATTTTATCTTTTCGTGCTTGATTGCAAATTGGAGATCGAAAAAATATCAGGAATCCCAATGTGAAATTTAACAATGAATGTGTGGATCCAGGAATGAAATTTCATACATCGGCTATTAAATCTAAAGTTTAGTTCTATGTTGCTTTTCAACTCCTGCTGCTATTTTTTATCACAAATCCTGATCTTCTCCGCAAGTTCGAACACGGACGTTTTCTCAAGCAGTATTTTTTGGCAAATAATTTTTCTCTTATAATGTAATCGTTATTAATTGAGATAACGTATAACGGTTATTCGTAGTAGACGAGTATTTTTCGCAAAAAAGTTATGTTTTGCTTCAGGGAAAACGAAAGACGAAAGTGTTATTTTAGGACATCCTATATCAGTCTTAACTACCTTTGCACGGTACGAATTCTTATCTTAATAGATAGTAAGGGAAGAAGTGAAAGCAATATCCTATTGTTTGCTTTAAACACTTACAGCTGCAAGTTTCCGCTTCCCATGAGATATGCTAGTTCTGCTTACTCATGGCGTTCTTTTATTACCAACTTGTTGGTGTAATTTTTGGTCTTTTGCTGTCTATTCCTATAGACACAATGCTTTTCATGTATATTTATCTTGTACAGTATTTTGTTGCTTATTTATTACAGTTCATTTGAATGAATGAGTTGAAATTCAAGGTTTGCAACTCTTTGTTCGGTTTCGGCTTGACGAATCTGTGTCACACGGACCAAAACCAAACCAATCCGTCCATTTCCCGAAACGAAATTCGTCTTAAATATGCGAAGCTCCATTCCCTAATTAAAACCGACAGGCAAGCAAGTTGCAGCTCTGAAGGTGTATGGTTGCAGGGTGAGCAGCATCTACAGGTGTGACGAAACAATTCATAAGCTTCCAGCACGGCCGTTTTTCGATAGAATTTCGTGCGTGTGTAGTGCGGATAAACTCTCGCTGTCAAGACGGGACTGGACCATCGGGCGTAGCTTGCGGGCTGCGGCGAACTCGTTTCCTGCCGCTGATAACGCCGTATCAGTCCGTGCGTTGGCCGGGCGGTCGCTCGCCGCCTCGCAGGCGCACCACGAACGCGCGACCGTGTCTCTGCTTCTCAACTGGCATGGCAGTGTCACGCCACGACACGACACGGGCAAAATCTTCGGAAATGGGCACACGATACAAGTTTTTACGATTGACCACAACATAATGGTACGCGAAGGGCTATGCATAAATTGCGTGAAATGGTGAACGAGGCGGGAATTCTTCAACATCTTACGGTTTTTTAGTGAGGAATGAGGCTGGGATTGAATTCGTTGAATTGTTTGAATTTGATTATTTCTTTCGTTTATTTTGATAATTTGAACTCACGAAACCGGCTTTGTTTCAATTTCGCGCCGGTTCGGCGGTATACAAGCATAAGATGAAATTATTTAATTTCAGTTGATACCGTTCTTGGTTATTTCTCATTTACAAGTTCTTACAGTAACATTGTGCCGGTTTTGGCCGCGCGAATACAAATTACAGCTTATGATTGCATTAAATTATATATAGTGTAGATGTAATCGAACTGTGATAATACTTGCAATTTAACGATGACATAAATTATAATTAAAATAATGTATAAGATAGCTTCATTAGTTTATTTTACGTAAGGAAACAGATAGGATGAATCGGTCTCTGTATGGAGTTTTCGATATCTTGTATGTGGAAGAGGTAATCGATTTTATGTCGTTCTTCTTATGCAATTTATATACCCAGCCGCTTTACAAGCCAAAATATGAAGTTGTGCGTGGATCAGTCACGACTTCGTTAATAAACACTTTTTATTGTGTAAGCAAAGAGTGGAATTTCCATTAAACACAACTTTCTACAAACCTCTAAGATAGTCCAGCCTTTCTTTCCTTTGCGTACGATTGTTTGAAATCGCCAGGATAATTTATGTTCTAGGGTATTGCTTTCCTCACAACGATTTCTTGAGAACTTTGTTTTGAATAGCTATTGCCTATTTCATTTCTCTCGGACGGTTCTATCACGTTAATTATTGCAGTGGAATGTACACATTCTGAATAAGGAGTCGAAATAGTAGTTTATTTAATATCGGAAGGCTTCCTAGTGCGGCTGGCGAACTACTTATGCGATTTTCACTGGTGGCTTCCAGATTGTACATTCCGACCTCTGCCGTGGAATTTGTTGGTGTCTGAACCAGATTCGCGGTATTGTTGCGGAATTCACCCTATAGCACCATCCGTTTCATCCCGTTCGCACCATCTGTTCCATAAGCTTATCATTTCTCACTTAACCAATCATTCCCCGTCACTTCAGTCGACGCTTGGATATCCCAGTGAATATCATCGAAAACAAAATTGAAGGGTAGTTGGAGACACGGGACATTTACTCCAACCTACCTCTTACTCCAACCTACACGTATTTTTAAAAAAAAAGATGCATTGTTTATTCGGTATATAATGAATGAGATGCTTCTCCTTCATCCCGCAATGAGAATATGGCGTTGGCGTATATGACACTGGGACGCGAAAGAATGTCCTTCATTTGCTCTAATTGAAGTTTGAAAAAACAAGGACTTCCAGTTGGCCGGGTGGCCCCCCTGCGGTGGCTAAACAACAGCACGAACCTGGTCTCCATAATTTTGTTTTTGGTGCGCGCGTGTGTGTGTATGCGTGTGTAACCGTGTGGCGTGGTCGCAAAATTACACGAACGGAAGCGTGCGAGAATTCAAGAGATTCGTAATATACAGCATTCCAGAAATTTAGATTTGAAAGCGAGAAATTGCAGAGAGCTGCGCGGGTCAATATCATCCTTGCTTCGCTCAAATTACACGCATGATATTTGCGTTTTTTCGTAGAGCAGCGTGCATTCCACGAAGCTGCCGTTGTCATTCATTTGTAGGTGGCGGGCAGACAGATATTGGCATTCCACTTGGCTGGCCTACAAAGAGCTTATTTTGGGAACGGAATGTCGGGAACTTCTCGTATAGAGCACTAGACTACTACTCACTCTCGAACTTTTGTTCTCTCAGATATCTCTGGAAATATTTTGCTGAAACGCGTGCTCCTCTGTCACTTTATGGATTATTTCTAAACCTTACACTTCATCAATTTAAAAATGTAATAATTTGGTGAGTTTAAAAATATTATAAAATGGTATTTGGACAATAATGACTTTGTGTGTGGGTTCGGAAAATGATACATGCGTGTAAATGTTCATATACGATCATGAGTTTGCATCTTGGAAACTATTACCCTAATTTTCCATGAATGGTTATCTTCCTGTATCCTTATAAAGGAATTAGGAGGATTTATGCAGAAACATGAGGTGAATAATAACGCAATACTTCAATTAATTTCATATTTAAGTATTATTGATTTCGTGTTGAAATATAGTGGATGAAATATCCTTGGAATACTTGCTTGTCTGCGTTATGAAGTCTTATTTATTTATTTATTTATTTATTTATTTATTTATTTATTTATTTATTTATTTATTTATTTATTTATTTATTTATTTATTTATTTATTTATTTATTTATTTATTTATTTATTTATTTATTTATTTACTATTTTTGGTTTATTTATTTATTTGGGTTTATTTTTATTTATTTACTTATTTATTTATTTATTTATTTATTTATTTATTTATTTATTTATTTATTTGGTTTATTTATTTATTTATTTATTTATTTATTTATTTATTTTTCTTATTATTTATTTTATTTATTTATTTGGCTTTCATTTATTTAGTTTATTTATTTATTTATTTATTTATTTATTTATTTATTTATTTATTTATTTATTTATTTATTTATTTATTTATTTATTTATTTATTTATTTATTTATTTATTTATTTATTTTACGTCAAAAAAAACTGTTAAAACTGCGTATGATGTGCTATGGGGAGAAGTGAATTGTGTCTTGTTGTGAGCCATCAGAAGCTTTGTGTTATTCAAAACGTTTTCCCTTTTCGCTCTGCCAATACGTGCTTTCAGCCATTCTCAGAATGTTGGACGTTTGATATGCATATCATTGAACTGTCTGCAATATACTTATATTCACGTGCATTGCAGAAAAACATTGAAGTCAGAAATAGAAACAAGAAAAAACATTTTAAGCACGTTATCAGAGCACGAATAAACGAAAACCAGCGGCCGTTTTGATAATTTTACAAAACTGTGTTGTGTACCTGTTTTGTTCCATTCCGTTAATCTCATCTGCAATGAGGACGATCTCCCATTATTTAGAATTATTAAAGTTTATATATTGTGTGTCTTACCTTTTTATTTATGAAAATATTATGCTGGATGTAGAAGCTTACTTTGATTAATGCGGTAAACGAACATACATTTGCCTGTGCTTGTAACGTTCCTATTGACCATTACACGACCTAGAACGTTGAATTCCTGTTGTTTTGAAAATAGAATTTACTGAACCTTTGATCGTTTTTTGCAACACTTTATACATAGGATTCTGTAGAACGAAATTAACCAACGCAAGATTGTTTGGCCAAATAAGTAATGCCATGCCCGCGGGTTTATGCAATTGCGTGATTTGCTTCATTTCTAGAGTAGCAATTTGGAAGAATTGAATGTGAAACATCTGTCATGTATGATAATTTCCGGCCATAAGTTCAGCATGTTAAAACAAAAATGTGTTACTCTGGCAGAAGTTCGAACATGATCTTTATCGTAAAGGAAACGGATACGCAATGTTTTGTCGTCGTTCCTAGTATTATTGTTCACAGGCTAATTACATGTGATTAATAAGGAAAACTGTAATTATGCTAAATCTCCAGAAATAACGCGGGAATTTGCATTAATTGTACCTTTAAATTTGATTTCGTCTGCTTCTTGAAAATCATTTAATTGTACGGTTTTAAACAGATGTACATAATTTGAGCCATCCTGAATACTTCATTGTGTGGAATTGTCGAAAATAACATGATTTAAAACAAATTTAGTTTTTTCTAAATGCTCCTCGTATTTATTTTGTCGGATACTTTTGTGGCGCTGTGACTAGTCACAACACTTTTGCCACCCCTTACGTAGTCTCCACGCGGTCCGCCACGTGGTCGTTGAAACAATAGAACGTTATAGTATAGTAGTACCGTGACGTAACGACTTGATGGCCTGGGGTAGGGGCAACGCCCGAGAGAGGGGGTATGACGTAACCGGAATAGCGGAGGAGGGGAAGGGAACAAAGTTAGGGAAGCGTGGTGGGGGGCGCGAAAGAGGAGGGAAAAGCGGACTCGGTGATATGTTTAAACTAGAGACGAACATACGGAGGGAGAGAGATGCCCGGTTTAGTGACCTTGCCCCACTCGCACGCATACACGCTCACATACGTTGATATATGTATGCACGGTTAGAGAGCTGCGGTCTCTCACACACAGACACACACACTCTCAGGGACAACACAGTGAGCCTATGGTTGTTGCTTTTGTGAATGGACGGGTCTTTCCCCTCTCAGAGTGCGCGTGGTGCTAATATGTACGCGTGTGCGTGTATATAGTATATATATTTTGTGTGGGCGTGTAAACAGAACCGCAGTGAAAAATGTTCACGGTGCAGCTTCAACTTTTTAAAAAAAATTAAGCCTTTCCAGAGAGGATAGCAATGTAAATTTGTACCGCCGTAATTAAGTGATAGTATATTCGCTGGGACAGTTTATCATAGGGCTGAAGACTATGTTGCTTGTGTGAAGGAAGTGAAATATAGAAAGTTAATTTGAAACAAGTGCGTGGAGTTTCTGTTGGCCCCTTTTTAACGAGATGCGAATGACTTGTGTGAGAAGGTAGTCAACGAACAGTGATCAGGACAGTACCGCGAGGGGACATGGCGTAATGTTTGTGTCGTTAAAATTGTTTGCTCAATAACCATTAATTGTACCAGTTGCGAACATGTCATAACTCATTGTTCGTCACATCTCGTGGTGACAGTAAATTACACCGAGTTTTCGAAATTCACAGACAGATGTTCGCTTTAATAACGAAAAAGAAAATGATTTGCATTAACATTTTGATGATTGCTTCTGTTGGATGTAATAGTTTTTTGTACAATATAATACGGCTTGACAGTGCATTTTTTATTCAAGCATTTTTTAAACTTGCTTTACTTGTAATCAGTTTCAAAACTACATGGTATTCTTGCTACGATTCAGCCGATCTAATAAGTTGCGAGTTCCAGGTTAACTCGCATATTTTTGTAGTAAATCTGTTGTTGAACGTTGATTTTCATTTAAATTGATCTATTAAAATTATTTTTTATTTACATTCTTTGCCTGCTATGTAAACCTCGGAAGTTTTGCAGCATCACATTCTTTCGTTTTTTGTGTTGATTTTTTTTAGAAGAACCACATAGCCTGCCTGCCACGAGAATTACTACTACTACTACGACTATTATTATTATTATTATTATTATTATTATTATTATTATTATTATTGTTGTTGTTGTTGTTGTTGTTGTTGTTGTTCTTGTTGTTAGAGAATATGCGAGTCCTCTCAGGTGATGGACCAAGTGGCTAAACCGATGTTCATTCTTTACAAAAGGCTCGCTTGTTGAATCGTACGTCTTCGCTGTTGCTTTTCGTACATCTTTTATATTCATTTTCCTTTTTTTTTCGTCTGTGTCTGTGCTTTAACGGATCGATCGGAGAGAGAGAGAGAGGTAGGAGTTCGTCAGGATGGCGCGCGCTCTCACTTCTGCCCGCTTTATCATCCATTGCGCCGCTATTCGCTCGTACAAAGGAGATCACCTGTGGAGGAGAAATTAATCACCTGTGGAGGAGAAAAAAAATAATATATTTTTTTTTTGCGCCCACGATTCACGCAAAACGGAGGCGTCTATAGGAGAAAACTAATAAAATAATGACTTATTTCACTGCTTTGAGAAGTAACACCATTTTTTTGTTCATTTTTTTAAGTATACTAAACGAATGTAGAAATAATTCAAGCGAATGATGTAGTTTTTTCTTCACGTATACTTTGATTGTATTTTTAAAGATACCTGATGCTTTTGAGAAAAGCTTCTACCGATATTGTAGGTAAACTCATTTCCATTGGAGAACTCTTATCTACTAAACCCGTTCCCAAAATTAACAATGCAGGTTTTGCGTTTGTGTTGCCATCGCAAAATGCGAATAGTGGCGACGAGACCTGCGCCCGCTTTGACTGATGTGTGTTTTCTCGTGTGTTGCAGCCTACTGGCCCAGAGGCGACTCAGCCGCCGCTGCCGCCGCCGCCGCTTCAGGGGGTAGGTGTCTGGCCGGCGCGT
Organism: Teleogryllus occipitalis; assembly: GCA_011170035.1. Lineage (NCBI taxonomy): Eukaryota > Metazoa > Arthropoda > Insecta > Orthoptera > Gryllidae > Teleogryllus > Teleogryllus occipitalis. The sequence goes on from BLKR01000359.1 coordinate 353,351, forward strand.
CGCCGCCGCCGTCCGCCGTCGCGGCTGCGGCGTTGCCCGCCCCGCGCTCCGCGCCTTCTCTCCCCCCTCCCCCGATCTCACCTATCACCATCACCTTTTTCACCCTTTGGTTTGCTTCAGGGCCTACATGTAGCCTCACTATGCACACAAAAGGTTGAACTCTCCTTTTGCTAGTTGTGTTAAGTGTAGCGCCGGAGATTGTTTGTTGCCGTTTTCGTAGTAATTCTATAAAATCAAATCTGTAGTTCGTTTACCGATGCAAATAAGTGTTCTATTGCTCTGGCGCGAAAATGTTTAGTTTTTCAAATGTTGCTAACCACGCTTTGTGGCTACTTTTATTCATCATTCAACCAAGTATTGTAAAAGCAAGTTCGTTTACCGATGCAAATAAGTGTTCTGTTGTTCGGGAGCGAAGACATATAGTTTTTCAAATGTTGCTAACCACGCTTTGTGGCTACTTGAATTCATCATTCAACCAAGTATTGGAAGATGTGCGCAGATACTACTTCTCCCCCATACGTCACAGTTTTCATGAAATGAATCGAATCCTTTTTGTTTCCCGCCGGCGATCGTTGTTCCCCACCGTCCATCCCTGCCCACTCTCCAGAGCATGAGGTGGTGTGAAGTGCCCTTTCCCTGATTTGGACAATTTGTGTATATAGCATTGTTTATATAATATTTTTAAAATATTGAATGAAAATTAAGTTTTAGTTGCAGCAAAATAATTTAATAGTAATTAATTGATATTGAAAGGAGTAATGCCTGAATTAAGAAGACTGCCCCTTTGGGAGTGATCTTTAAAGTAATTTAATGCTCATTTACTGCCTTGTAGATTACCACCTATTAAATTTGCTCACCGGGATGTGGCTTGTTTAAAGGGTATTGCAGCGAATACATATTTTCGAATTTTATGACAAGAATTGAACAAAACACATTTGATAAACAAAGCAACGATTTTAACTATTTATAGAGTGACGACTAATCTAGAAAACTGAGAAGCCAGCAAATATGTAATCTGGAAAAACAAAAAATCGGGGCCTTTTATATCCTAGGAATTATTTCCGAAGTAATTGAAGTACTTGCTGTAATTGACGCAGTTAATAGAAATACTAAAAAATTATGTTTAGAGAAAATGGTATTTTTGTCGAATATTTTGATGTGTGATTTGTATCAAAAGTACCTAACTCTTGAATGGTGAATTTTGCGTTCTTGTCACGCTTACTTACGTAAACACATTGAAAATATCTGTCAAAAAGGGCGGTCTGTTGCGCGGTGCCCTTATTAAAGATAGCGTCATCCTATGTAATCAAGCGCAGAAGGTACATGACTGACTGCTGCGAGCTGCGCGCAGATTGTGAAATGTATTCTGTGCTCGCGATATATTCACGAACATTTCCTTTGTTCCAATGGATCTCCTCCAGCTAGTGGTCACAATCGATATTTTCAGTTTCGTGAAATTATGCATATTCTTCAAACTTTTCTTTGTATATCAAAAGTAAATGGAAAGAGTGTCTTTCACGGAATTAAGTTGTAAGCACAATCGATGAAATTCCAGGAAGTCTTTGTTTAGTGTTTCCATGCCCTTTTTCTCCTTTCTTCCCGACAGAGCCTGGAGAAGAACAAGTTCTTCAGTGAAGGAATTTGGGAATATGTTTTTTAAAAAATTGAAAATGTTACAAGAATGTGTTGCGATATGTACTTGGACACAACTTATTGTTTAAGTTTGTGCTGTTCAAGGTAGTCGTGTTTGTTAAATGGGTTAGTGGAGAAAGATGTGCTTAGTAATACGCGGGTAGAAGCCTAAAATGCTGTCCTGTAGGGTGAAAGGCAGGTTTCGCGAAACGTGCTTCAAAACGTATTAACTCGTGAAACGGTATTTAAAAAAACAACTAGAAATAGTAATAATAAATAGTAATAAGCAGTAATAAACTAATTAATTGACATTGTTTTGCGCTGCAAGTATTTACGTTTTTCCAACAAATTCTAATCTGTATTTTCCGAAGATTTTTGCAGCGTTGTACAACGGCAATAATCGAAGTACTGATTACGTAAATTAATACATGTTTATTATATCCATTCTCCAAATGAAAGACTCGGAGCCTCCTTATGGGGCGTTTCCGAGACTGCGTTTGCGTCGATGACCCATCAATTTTAGCTCCGCCTTCCTCTTTGAAGCGGGCGCATTGCCGCCAACGGCTCGGACGGTGATCTCAGCGTGAGGGCGATGGCGATGGCGATGGCGAGGGCGAGGGCGAGGGCGAGGGCGAGGGCGAGGGCGAGGGCGAGGGCGAGGGCGAGGGCGAGGGCGAGGGCGAGGGCGAGGGCGAGGGCGAGGGCGAGGGCGAGGGCGAGGGCGAGGGCGAGGGCGAGGGCGAGGGCGAGGGCGAGGGCGAGGGCGAGGGCGAGGGCGAGGGCGAGGGCGAGGGCGAGGGCGAGGGCGAGGGCGAGGGCGAGGGCGAGGGCGAGGGCGAGGGCGAGGGCGAGGGCGAGGGCGAGGGCGAGGGCGAGGGCGAGGGCGAGGGCGAGGGCGAGGGCGGGGGCGGGGGCGGGGGCGGGGGCGGAGACGGAGGCGTAGCCGTTCCGTCCTATGTGCGCCGGGCGGGAGTCGAGCGCGCACGCAGTCCTAGCGTACGGCGCGTCGCGTGCAACATTCAGCAGCTGGCGCGACATTATCAAAGAGAAGACCACGGCTACTCCCGAGGAAGGGCATTCGTATTTTAGGCTCTTTTGGAATTCTGTTTCCGACCGTGGCGCTCCGACCGGGACGCCGCGTTCTCGCCGCCCTCGTCGTCATTGTCGTCGTCGTCGTTGTCTGTTGCGTGCGCGTCGGGACGAGTTACTTCGCCCGGCAGTCTACTTTTTCGACGGGCCACGGCCCCAAGCGCAGCCGGCCACTTCCGCACGAATGATTGACGAACGCTCGCCCATCTGGGCTTCGAGCGCGGGGAGCGGGGATGGAAGGAAGGAAGAGGAAAAGAGCGTAGAGAGGCCGTCGGGGATGAGAATGAGGGTAGGTGGTACGTTTGGTACATACGCTTCTTTCAATATGCAATTGGAGTGGGCTAGCGTGTTGTGGAAGAATAAGCAATGGTTTTGTCATACACTTGTTAATGGATTCATTTATTTGCATCTGTGTTTGCTCTCATGAAAGTAGTATAGTTTCAAAAACGAAGCTTCATTTTGTCGAGAACATTTCTTTATATTTTAACGACAATTTATTTAGTGTAGATGATTAGGTGAGGTTATCGGAAATATTGTTATTAATAATGTTCCTTAATGATTAAAGGTACTTTACGAAACTGTTGGCAACGGATTATTCTAATGCATATAACTTACTGTGCTGCTCAAAATGCCCATTTCTTTACGTATACCTTGCTAAAAAAGGCTCAATTTTTCACTCAGCAAAACCATCTGCCTTTTAAAAATTCGTCTCTGTGAAGTCTCTCTGCAATAGGATTTTGTCGAGAGGTGGTTAGATTGCGTTTTTCCTCTGACCCACATGGCATCGCGACGTGAACAGCATATTTTCCTTTGAAGCGCTGTCCAAAAGGATAGAAATAAGCAAGGAGTTTCTCTCAGGAAAAGACGCTTTTTCTTGTGGCGACAAAAATACGTGCATAATATTTCCTGTGGGCTCGTTTCCATTTTGCTTAGCTGTAAGCACAAAAAGGAAGGATGTTCAACAGTTTTTCTCTGTTTGAAGTATTGTTACGTAAAGAGGATTAACTTGCAATGACGCAGTCTCCTTTCGACATTTTACTCCGCCCCTCTTGACTTTCGTCATGTTGAGGAACATGCTTCTTCATCGTGCACGACTTAGTTTTATTGAAGATGTGAACATGGTAATAAAATACGCGGTCATTTGTAGGTTTCATTTTTAACAAAATATGCGTTACGATACGGTTCTAATGTGTGAATTTATATTTTTATGCGAAAAACTATACTAAACTCTAAATCTATGGACAATGAAAATATTTGAAAATATTACCAATTTACAGTTGGACGGAATTTGATGACCTGGGGGCATGGGGCGAACTAACAAGACATTTCGATCTGAATATCACCAATTAAAACGTGCTTTTGGAGGACGAGAGTGCATGACCCACTATTTCAAGTGATTTATGTGCCAACAACCGTTAATTTTCAAGATTTTAGCTATTTCTAATCTCGTAGAGCGTACTTTTGGTTCGAGAGAGAGTAGTAGTTCTAATACTAGGGAAGTATAAGGATGTAGGATGTAGGAAGTATAAGGATGGTTCACGGAGATAAATGCTGGATTGCTATATTCGTACCGCTAGGCAGATTAATCGGTCCGGTTAATTATCCCCCCCCCCATTATTGTCACTTAATAGTATCTTTCTGCAACACTCTTTGCGTGTTTGAAAATCGTGGTTTTCTTGGACAGCTATTTTCATCTGCTTCAACTTTCAATTTTTCGTTACTCTCAAAGGAACCGTGCTGAAGTTTTGGGTATATAGCGTGGAAATTAGTGCCATAACTTAACAGATATAAGCGCGCATTTTTGTTTTGAAAATTATACCTGCGTTTTTGAAATTAATGTTTTGTTTGGTAATCGCAGAATAATTGAAATTCACGAGCTTTTCAATAGTGGCAGCGCAAATCTCGAGGTAGTTCGTATTAGAATGAGAATCAGGAAAGAATAAAACCACGTAAATATTGTATTCTTTTAATAAAATATTAAAATTATACGAAAAACTAGTTTTGGAGGCATTAGTGGTTTTCCTAAGCAATTATAAAAGAAAATTATAAATACTAATTGTAAAGGGAGTAGTCATAACAATTTCAAAAATTAAAAACAAAAAGATAATAATATAAATACTCATTCGTACTAAATAACGTGGAAAACTCATAAACAAAACTGGTATGAACGAGAAAATGATTATATTAACGTCATCTGCAGGTAAATGAGTTGGTTGTACTTGAAGGGGGGAAGAAGGAAATGGAAGTGAAGGCAAGGAAGAGGGAAATAAGTAAAAAGATTTAAAATGATATTACTTTTGGAAAGCATTTAATGCTGTAAAATTTGAATTTTTCAAGTCTCCAAATTTCCAGATTTTAGATAACGTTAAATTTTATTCCTTTATTTGGTAAATGGAGAATTTCATTTTCAAAATTCAAAGGAAAAAAGAGTGGTTAATTGGTTGGCAAAGGTAGGTTTGTCTAAGTTTAATTTCCAACATCCGATATGTTATTTCATTCTGCAAGTAAATTTATTCTCAGTTTGCCCTACCTTGCAGTCATTACATTTAAGAAAATAAATACTACTTTTTTTAAGGAAAGTATGGGGTATTGAATCCTAGGTCATACAGTTTGGAAGGAATTTAATGTTGGGTAGGCCTCAGCAATTTTATGTTGTTTGAAACAGTGCGTTGAACAGTACGTTGAAACAGTACGTTTAGATGTTGGTCCTTTGTAGATGTCCTTTATATTTTTATTTTTTGTTAAAATTGTTATAACTATTCCATTCTTCGAAGTTTGTACTCATAATTTGTTTTAAAATTGGTGTGAAAAAACACTGATGATCGGATAAATGACATGAAATTGGTTGTGAACTTTCTATGAGATTAATTTTTTTTAAAGTGGCATTTTTTCGTGATTTGATTATCTCTTGGTTATTATTTTATTACGAAAAACTAGTTATCCGAATGACTGCGATTAATTAGGCGTGAGAGACGATTATTTATTAAGGTATTCGAGTATTGGAACTCTTATTTTTATATTGATGGCCTACTTATTAAGCTCTTGGAATACACGCTTAAACTCATTGAATACACACTTGTAGGCTTGTCAAGTTCTTTTCAGATGTCCTTATGATATTACGTACACTAAAGAATGGCTGAATATGGAGTTAATGAAAATTCAAAGAATATTTCTTTCGATGTTTTTTATTCGGCTGTGAGAGGGCAATCGTGTTTATCGACTGACTTAAAAAGACTAAGCCTTACCTGTTGGCAATTACAGGTCAATTCAATGCAACATTTTAAGACTAGGTCCTTTTTTTATTCCATAAATTCCATATGCAAAGTTTGGGAATCGGAGCGGGCCTCGTTTGTGTAGGGGAGAAGAAACAGGTGAGAGGGTGTGAAATTGACTGGGAAAATGCTTGTTTAATGCGTCAACGTGCCGTGAGATATGATCGTACGTCCACAAGAACAAAGGCAGCTAGGCCGTGGGCATTCAGATCTTTCAGACACCCCACTTACAAAGTTTTTTTTTTTTTTTTTGTTTTTGATTTTATTGCTTTCTTCGTTTTGAGACTATCTTGAAAGGAAAGGAGAACCCGATATTTTTGATGCTCTGTTCAGGTACGTTATATTTGCAAATTGTGTTAATTTGAGGAATGTTGATTCAGAAGTTCAACACGCTTGAGTTGCCTGTTTCAGATATACACGCTTGAGTTGTATAATGATATTTGATCCGTATAATGCATAATGATATTATTTAACTGCGCTAGGTAAACGCGGCACATGACAAGCTAATAATTCAGGACTAGTTTTAGTCATTATTCATCGCGTCGATGTGAACTCAAACACGATTTATTAGTTTTAAAATTTTCTTTACGAGCATCTACAAAGTTCAAGCAGCATTTAACTACATCATTGCAGCAATAAAACCAATGAGCGAAATTATTTTCGCTTTTTTATAGATCGTGCGACTTGCAATTATTATATTACATGTAGAAATTGATTATTACATGTTGTTCCAATACGTGCGTGGTGGGGGGTAACGATAAATCGACAGTGCGATTATTTCATAATATCGATAGAATGATTGAAAGGTTATGGTTAAAACTGAGATCGGAACGTGTTCTCATGGTCTTCAAGCTGCTGCAATTAAAGTTCTCTCTGGCATTGCATGTCATCAAGGATCATGTTTGTCCTAGAACGCACTTCATTTTCGTACGTTAAACGCATTTCACTAACAATGACATGTTCCGCTTGCGGTGCGAGTCCTCCCTTTCGAGGAGCTGTGTCAAAACCCTTAACTCAATGTTGCCTTTGTTTTCTCAATGTTTTGTCCATGTTGAAAGTTAATATGGGTTACTGTGTTGTTGAGTGTACATAAATGTTAACTATTGATTTATTACATTTCATTATGTAGCTATTTTATCTAATTAGTATTCATTTTAAGAATGTTACTCCGATGGTAATAGATACTCAAAGTATTTGCGAGTTAAAATTACTTGGAATGAACTCAACTGCGCAAGCAATGTTACGCATGTCTGGTGATAAATGTTGCAAACTTCTGGAGCATGTAGGTGAGCCAGGATGATAACTTTCTCCTGATGAATATACGATGGGAATTTTCATACAACGATGTTACCCACGTGGCCTATGCCCCTGATTGGTAGACAATTCATCATGCACTGGTGTTTGACAGGTCATGTTCTAACGCAATCGGAGATATTTCGAATTCGCGCCAAACACCAATTTACGATAGGTTACTAGCGAATCAGAGGCAAATGTCACATTTTAACTTAGTTATATGAAATTTCCCATCATATCATTGGCAAAAATTGATTGTCTTGGATCTCTCTACATGCCGTCGAAGTATGTAACGTTTATTCTGAGACATCCCGTCTAGACTAGGATGGCATTCGCGAACGTGACATGCGACACTACGAAATCCGGGAAGTTTCGCTAGGACGAGTGCAAACGCTCCAGAGGGCCCATGTAGGGTAATTTGACGGCGAGCATTTGAAGACGTCGGGGGCTTGGGGCGTGTTGCAGCCGCCGGCCACTCGCTGTTCGGCGGCGCGCAGGCGGGCTTCGGCAACCACCTGGCGGGGCTGCCGCCGAGCGCGGCGGCCGCGGCCTTCGCCATGCTCGGCGGCGCCGCCTCCACCGCGTCGACCACCCCCGCCGCCGCCACCACGTCGACGGCGGCGGGCTCGGGCCGCGGCGGCGCCGTCCCGACCGTTGTGTCCGCCGCCGCCTCCATGCCCTCCGCCGCGGCCGCCGCCGTCTCCACGCCCGGCGCGCCTGCGGGCGGCGGCGGGGGCGGCGGCGGCGGGGGCGGCGCGGGCGGGGGCGGCGGCGGCGGCGGGGGCGGCGCGTTCGGCGCGGGCCCGCCCCCGGCCCCGTCCCCGGCCACCACCCCTTCGTCGGCCGCGGCGGCTGCTGCCGCCGCCTACGGCAGCCTGGGCACGCTCAGCGTCGCCGCCAGCCAGGCCGCCAGCCTCGGCATTAATCCGGCCAGTAAGTACGCGTGTCCGCGCCCGGGTGGCGGCTGGCGCCTCCCCCGCTCCGGCCGCTCCGCCCGCCCCGGCTGGCTGGCCCTGTGAACCCCGGGGGCGGAGACAGCGGGCGCGTAGCATGGGCGTCGCAAGGGGCCGATTCCTTAACCCCACCTCCGTATTTCCCTCACGCTGCGGAGGAGGTCGCGCGAGTTTGGACGCGGAAAGGTTTTAGGGGAATTCCCCTCCCTCTACTCCTCCGCCAAGTAACTCGCATTCCTCTAGAATCTTGGTGTGTGTGGTCATGAGAAAGCTTTCCCATCAGGTCACAAGCTGATGGGAAAAAATGAACTTCATTTTTTAGTATTCTGTTTTTCTCCATTTTTATTAGATTCTGTATCGGTTTTCCTTACCGAGAATGAATGCCTAATGAGCGATGATGATTATTTAGAAATTCCCACATTTGCTTATTTTGTGTGAGAGTTGTTACGAAACATTTTTCGATTTAAAACTCTCCAGGTAAGCGCTGTTAAAAATGTTAGTTGATAAAATTTGCTCATAAAGTTTGATTTTTAATTGCATTGTTCAAATTAAATTATAGGTGAGGTGGGAAAAAGTTGTCACATCACCAAGTCCCTCAGAAGTTCCCACGCTACTACGTCTGTTGTCTCCGTCCTTTTAGCCTGCATAAAATAACGGCGAGAATTGCCCTCCCGAGTCGGAATCGTGATCTCTACCTGGAGTGCGATCGATCTCATGCCATGAAGTTCCGAAACGATCATCGAATAAAGCAATGTATGTATGATAATATTTAACCATTCAGTTACGTAGTTAAATATGCATTAGATATGCAAATAGTCATTAATTTGGTCCCGTTCTTAATTAGTAAACTTGTGAAGGTACACCGAGTTGGTGTTACTATTTGATTGGTGGCTCAGAAAGTGCAATACCAGAATTCGGAGTACTTTTCGTTCTACATGGAAAATCCATTTTCATACATTTCAATTCCTTACTTAATTTTGAATCGCAATGTTTGTACCTCCCAGAACAACATATTGAGTAAAAATCTATTCTTAAGACAGACAATTGCATACAATTTTTAACATTAAATTTAATGGGATTTAAGATGAGATCAAAGAGACTTCATTTGTGGTGTATACCATTTGGTTATATACTTTTCTCCTTAAATGTGAGCCAAAGCCAACCATTCAGTTTTCTTTTGGGTAATCATTGATACCCACGTTACTACGCAGATTGATACCCACGTAGCTTAATGTGCAAAAAACGCTGGGTTTGGTGCATCTCTTTCCATGAACAATTGCCTAATCACGAATCTGTTCGTATAATGACCAAAACTACTGTAGTGGCAAGCAGATGCAGTCACACTAGGCCGAAACAAACTTTCTAGTTACGATGGATTGGGAACGTGTTGCTGATTCTACTCAGAGAAAGTTAAGGATTATTTAGGAGTAGACAAATAGAGAATGAGGTCTGTGAACCAGGGTGTGAGAGCTGTGATTTGCCTCGGGAGGAGCATCAATCAATTGGCAAGGGCTGCTTCTTAACATTTGTGCTACGTACACACTACTGTTAGTCATCGCGACACATCTTATATTGCTGGCATCAAATAACGTTTTCCATTCGATGTATTTTCCGTGGACGATACTTCTGTTTTTATTACTCGAGTGATTCAAAAGAATAACTGGAAGCGGCTGAGGCAGGTCGACTTTATACAGGTGAATCAGAATGAATGTTACAAACTTCTCGGTCATGTAGAAGAGATTTTTTTATAAAGTGTTATATTTTATAGTACGTTTAAAACTCATTGAATAATTCTGTTAAGTGAAACTTTCATCCTCAAAATGGAATTCACAGTACTCCTGCACATGGGTGAGCAAGTCAGGGTAGAGCTTACGTATCAGACAGAATAACTTACACATTTTGCATTACGTTAATGCATAATATGTCTTTTTGGTCGTGCTCATCAACTATCTACGTACACTCTGCCGTTTTCGCTGTCATTTGCATTCTTTGCCAGAGTTTGAAGCAAACGGAGCTGTGTTGCGTTACGAAGAGTGGTGTGTACGGAGTATAAGACTGCGTGGTAAAATGGCTCAGTGCCTGCTGCATTTCTAACCCCTGTGCAATGTGCTTGCTTATGTGTTCGCTGTGTTGTTCCTTTGTGTCCACTTTGATATCGACCCTGGCCTGTCTTGCCTCGAGACGCCGTACGTGGCGGTATCTCTGTTGTCCAGGGACATTCCGCTTTATGTGATCACGTGTGCCTTGTTTTTGGTGGAGTGGCGTGACATGTTGTTTTTGTACGTGACACTGTAGGCAATGCTTTGCGATGTTTTTGTACGTTGGAATGTTCAGTTTAATCATGAATTTTGTGCTTGCCATTGTAAAGTGTGCGTTTCTTTGTTTGAATTCGTATATTCATATACTGTCTGCATGTGTTAATTGTATAATTTTTCTTGGTCGTGCATTTCCATTTCTTTCTTTTGTATAGTATGTTCCGTTATAACACAATGGTTTATCGAACGATGATAAAACTAATGTACGTTTCAGTGTCGTTTCTGAATCGAAGAACTTTTGCGTGAGTTATACTTTGCTTGCTGATCTAATACCTAGCTGTTATTCGCCGAAGAGATTAACATCTTGTGTGCTAGTCGCATGCGCATAGATTTTCTTCAATTTAACCAATTTTGTATCAGTTTGTTATGGATATTAGTTTGTAGATCTAACAAATGTGGGGAGTAAAATGTCTTCGGAGTTGATTTCACCGCAAACATTATCTGGGACTGGATGTGTCATGTTCTTCCAATTCTTAGTGCAAGACATTTAAAAAATGTTAAATCGGCCACACACAAATCTAAAAGTTAAATACAGAATTCTGATTCATTGCTCAGTAAGTAGTGAATAAAAGTATGTGATGTCGTTCAAACCTCTTACACACGGAATATAAGTACTTTTTATCGAGAAAGTGATGGAATCAATTCTGAAAGATGTTTCCTTCTTGCCTTGTAAATGGGTGATTTCATATTTCAATCATGTTTGTGAATTTACGTTGTGACATTCCTGTCTTTATTTCAGATAACTGAATTGCTATTTAATATAATTTCAGTACTTTGTCAAGAAAGACTAATATTCCCATTTATGTATTTTATCAGTTAATACGTCAATTAATATCAATGCCTCTTTATTTAAATTATTTGTACGTTAGATATGCAAAATTGAATTTTTCCACTAATGATAATTGCTTAGGTATATGAAGACAATGATGTCAATTTATTTTTATTACAAAGATACCCTGTTCATATTCGTGTTTTAATACATAATGTTGACATTGTCAGAAGCCGTACTGTACAGTATAGCACTCAGATTCGATAGGTTCTGATAATCTAGTTCATATTGTAATGATCATTGTTTAAATAGAACTCCAGGGCGAATCTATGAACGGCAAAATGCGAGTATGTGTTAGTGTTGACAAGATGAAAGTTTTTACAAGGTATTACAAAGTAAAGATTCACGGTATGATGTGTCTAGAACATACATTATATTTTTAGTAAGTGCTTCCCAACTTATCCACACTTATCTTTCAGCCAACGCAAATAACCTACGCACATGAACGAATGAACCTATACGCACACTGAAGAATGAACTTCTACATTCATAAACAAACCTGTACATACACACGAACGAATCTTCACGCGCGCGCGCGAGCGCGCACGCACACACACACACACACACACACACACACACACACACACACGATCGAGTGTACACCCGCGAACACGCAAAACACACACAAACACACACACACACACACCAAGCAACGCCCTATTCCTGGGAATGTTTCGAATCAACTACCTTTCTTCAATTTCGGGAAATGTGTCAAGTGCTGCAACATTGGCCCGCCCGGACCTTATAGACGAAAGTGTGTTGTCCTCGCGTCCTTGCGTTTTGCCGTGGGTGCATAGAGCCCGCGCTGGCCGAGCGCGGAACGCAGCCGCCTACATCGGCCGCCCGTGCGGCGCTGTCTTTCTTTCGCAGGCGCGGCGTGGTGGACGATGGCGTCTCACCTGGCGGCGCAGGACTACCTGGCGCGGCTGCAGGCCGTGGCCGGGGCGTCGGCGGCCGGCACGCTGCCCTTCGGCGGGCTGGGGCCCGTGCCCGCGGAGGCCGCCGCGCTCGCCGCCTCCTACCCGCTGCTGTCGGCGGCGGCGGCCGCGCCGCCCCCGCCGCCCCCGCCCCCGCACTCGGCGGCGCCGGGCCACGCGCCGCAGCTCTCGTCGCACTCGGCCGCCGCGGCCGCGGCCGCCGCCGCCGCCCTGGGCCTGCCGCCGCACTCCGTCGCGCACTCGTCGGCCGCCCACTCGGCCGCCCACTCCGCCGCGCTGTCGCACGCGGCCGCCCTGCAGGCGCACGCCGGCCACCCGGCGCTCTCCCACGGTGAGTCCAGCCCCATGGAGGCCCGAGAAACAGCTTTCTGATGCTTGGAGAAAGGAATTCCGTTTATAAATTGGAGAAGGAGGGAAAAATTCCGTGGTGGTAGCTGAGATCTTGTGGTAATCCATTATAGAAATAGGGATAATCATCCACTACAATAACTACGCCAAATCATTGTTCACAACCACAAGTTATTGTTGTGGATGATTATCCCTATTTCTGTGAAGGAGGTGTCGCGTGGCCGCAGACAGCTGGCACCCGCGTAAGCATGTTGTGTAGCTCCGCCTCGGAAAGAGCGTCTCAGCAGAAATGGCCTATATAACAGCTTGACCTCCGCTTAGCGAGGGGGACGAATGCTACTCGTGAGCTAGTCGCCCGTGTGCACGGACCTTCCTCTCCTCAGTCGGTTCAGATCGGTCCAAACTGGCCCTGCCGACCTCCCTTCACCCCTAGTCGGTTCAGATCGGCCCAAACTGGCCCTGCCGACCTCCCTTCACCCCTAGTCGGTTCAGATCGGCCCTTCCTGGCCCTGCCGACCTCCTCCACCACGCTAGTACAGATCGACCTTCAGGGGTCCTGCTAGCAGCGTCCCGCCCCCCTCCCCTGACCGTTGTGCACTCGTATGTCGTCTGATGGCCGCTGCAAGGTGTCTCTTCCGGAGAACAGCCCTTGGCGAGGCTGGGCTGCGTCACGTGCCTGTCAGGTGTATGTAATTATACCACCTCAATAAACTGCTGTTTGCCATGACTGGGGTCATCCCTGTTCGTATTTGCTCCCTCTCATCCGCCTCAAGCCATTAGGAGAATAGGGAACGGCCCAGAGAGCACCTTCTGTCCTACCGTCCAACCACTTCCCCGCACGTGGTGCCAGACCCATCCATCCATCCATCCATCCATCCATCCATCCATCCATCGTCCCCTCCGTCCTCACGACAGAGAGAAAGGTTTATTGAAATGAGGGGTCCCCATGGATCTACTGCCCCAGGCACCTGAGTGTCTCTGGGCACCCCTGCTTCCGTGCATACTCGTACTTGCTGGAAGAAGAGAATGTGAAGGTGTATCCACGTGTTCTTTGAATTTCTCATTGCCTTCTTATCTTCGTATGCGCCTTCACAATGTGCAATATCGTTTTAACGATTAAATATTTAATAAATTACTGTCCGTATTAATTTCACTCGTAAGTCAATATTCTCATGAAAGAATAAGAATGGTATCGTTCTTTATTGCCCTATCTTCCCAATAATCTCAAAACTGTATGTGTATTAAAGTGTATAGTTCGTCTGTTGTGTCATCTACTTGTATTTGTTTTATACAAAATTGAAATTGAGAAATAATATAGCTTAACTTGGTGCTTTCAGCGGCGAGTACATTTATGTTGACAATGCTTACTGTGCGTGGGCTATACAAGTTCATATTGAAAATATTTTTTTAAGAAGCAAAATTGCCTAGTTCGTATACCTCCAGAATAGAAACTTACGCGAAAAACAATCGAAAGATGTACTTTTTTTAAAATTCGTATTTCATTATATTAGTAGGTTTGACTACGGTCAAGAATAATAAAAACATCGTCAATATAATGGATCATGACCTAAGGATTTACGTTGAACTTAAGAGGAGGGACCACAGCGTTTCAGAATTGTCGGTGCTTTAAAATCCTCCAAAATATGTTTTATCTAGAATTATTCCAGAATATTTTAAAACGACCACCAACGTGTGTCGATTTAAAACTTCTCCTAAAGGCGTTTTAGGTCTCCCCTCCCCCGAATGATCTACTACTTAGAAAAAAATGAATCCGTGAAAATAAATTTACAAATCATTATCATGAAACGTCGCTATATTTCCCATCTGTGAATTTGTTGGACATTTATTAACTGAAAGTTAAAGATACATTTGAGCACAAGTCATCGACTGTTATTAAATTTACTCGTCTGGTCCTCAGTGCCCGAAGCTTAAATCGTATCTTTTGCTTTAATTTCTGACTTTTTATAATAATTTAATTTGTTCATTCAATTTTGGCCGATGTTAAGGAAGAAGTATGTAGTAAGCTGTACATCTGCTGCCAATTCAATATAGCATCAATCACAATTAATCATGTTTAAATCAAATTGTTCTAAGCACGTAGACGTGCAATGCAATTAGTAGCCTTTTAATCTGAATAATAATTATGCATAGAATGGTCGAATTACGGAGTTTAATTTTCAGATATTGTGAGCCGATGGATGTAAGTTACCTAATCTTCTTGTATTTATTTTGCATGTAACTGTACAATATTCATATCAGTTTTTGCATCATACACGATTGAAAAGCGCTGTAGGCAATTCTCCGAAATATCCTTCCGAATGCGCGCGTCAATTTATTAGTATGTCACGTGCAGTTTTTTTTTAGCATTATTGAAGATGATTAGTATGCCATATTAACATTTTTAATTTTCAGAAAGTATCTAGTATTTGCAATGTAAATTTGACAATTTAAATATTTAGAAACTCGTAATCAGGTTAAAAGTAGAGGAGCATATAAGGAGTCTAGTAATCGTTTTTGTCTTGTACATTTATATGAAGTAAAATATTCGTTCCATTTCGACATTCAATTTCTGTTAATAGCTGTTGGTAACTGATATTTTCGATTAAATAGTCATTGAGTATGGAAACTCAATTTTAATGATAATGACTATTGGCTTAACGACCCTTACCACTGTGCGGAGAGCTGCAATGAGAATGCAATTCAATACCAAGCACCAGTAATGACGGCTAGTTTCGTAGTGAAACTCAAAGTATTTTTCGTACTATAACTGGCGATCTTTATATTTTACCATCTGTAATAAAACCAAAGAATGTGTTATGCAGGTAATGAATAACAAATGTTATGTTCAGCTCGCTAGAGTAAGAAACGTTTGCCCCTGCGAATAGGCATCCCTCCGAACACCACTGATAGGTGTGTTGCTTCACTCTTCAATCCGTAGTTGAAAAGGATGTGTAGGGTCGGCGAAGTAATGTTAAACGATCTTTGGGAGGCATGCTCCTAGTGCAGTTCAACATTACATGTCATAAATTGAATTGACCTTCATTATTAAAAGACTACTCTAGAAGGGCAAAAAGTTTAGTATAAACTTATTTAGAATTTCGTTGATGACTTACAGAACTTCGGAGATTAATTCAAACGATTTTTTTTTTCAAATGCTTTTTTAAATACAATATATCTGACTCACATCATAAATTGCATTTCGCTGATAATTTATAAAAAATAATTTACTTCTTAAAATATCATTACATGTAATGTTATGTTCAGTAATCACTGACTCGTGAACTCAACTGGCGTGTGGTGAAACATTCCTCATTCGCATACACCTGCGTTCTGTTGCTATGATCCTGTGTCTCTTCTGCTGCAGCAATCCTCCCGCTATTCTTATCAATAACTTTATTTTTGTTGAAGTGTGTTCATCTTGTTACTGCCCTAAGTCATTATGAACAATACATGTATATTATTAAAAGATAAGTCGCACTTTCACCAAAATCGACTTTTAACAATTACGAATGGCGGGAGGCTTGCTGTAGCTAGTGTGGCTTATCGTGTTTCTGCCCTAAGCCTAAGCTGTATGATTGTATAACCTTCCATTATCTGTGTCGCGAGCCAAGGTCGCAGATATTCGTTTTCTAGTGTGGCGCCCAGTGCCTTACCTGCCTGCTTTTCCCCCCGGCAGGTTTGACCCCGCGGCGCAACGCGCGGGTCAACGTGAGCAGCAGCGGCAGCAGCAAGTCCAAATCGTCCAGCAAGTCGTCGTCTTCGTCGTCGGCGGCGGGCGGCGGCAGCGGCGCGGGCGGTGGCGGCGGCGGGGCGGGCGGCGTTGGCGGGTCGTCGGGCGGCGGCGGCGGTGGGTCGTCGTCGTCCTCGTCGTCGGCCGCCGCTTCGGCCGCCGCTGCCGCCGCCGCCCTGCTCGCCGCCCAGCTGCCCGCGGGCGTGTCGGCGTCGCCCGGCAGCCTCCACCGGTCGGCGGCGGCCGCGGCCGCGGCGTCGGAGCGCGTCGCCGCCGCCGCGGCCGCCGACCGCGTGGCCGACCGTGCCGCCGCCGCCGCAGCGGCCGCTGCCGCGGCGGCGGCCGCCGCCGTCGCCGCCGAGAAGAACGCGGGGCCCGGTGCGGGCGCGGCCGCGGGCGCCGCCACGCCCACCGCGCCGCCCGCGCACTCGGCGCAGAGCATCATCAGGTGAGCGTCGACCTGGGGACCCAGCGGCTTGGGATTGGCCGCCTTTGTCCGTGTTACGTTTGTCACTGCCTTCTGATTTCAATGCACGTGGTTAATGAACACTTTTTGGAAGTTCCATTAAAACTATGTTCCGTGACCTTGTTCCGTTCAATTAGGTGTCTCAGAATAAATGTTACAAACTTCTAGGACATGTAGCGAAGTCGAAAATGATCACTTTTCGCCAATGAACATGTGGTGGGAAATTTCATATCACGGACGTATACATGTGGCATTTGCTTCTTATTGTTAGCCAACTCCGCATGGACAAGTGTACACCGAATTAATGAAATTTTCTTGAAAGCATCAGACCTTGACCTGCCAAAGATCTTTACATGAGAAGTTGCCAAACTCTCAGGGGCAAACGTCACATGTGTAACTCGAATGGAATTTCTCACTTCAAGATCATTGGTAAAAAGTAGCTATTTTTGATCCCTCTGCTTGCCCTACAAATTTGTAACATTTATTCTAAGACATTCTGATAACTTCATTATGGGAGGTCGGGTTGGTTATACTAACACTTACCTGTTGATTGGCCAGAAGTCCTGACTCGGTGGGTTCTGGATTTTTCCGAGCGAAGGACAAGTGTCTGTGTGTGATTCGGTGTGTTCAAGTATTTTAATGTTTTCATATTTGAAAGGCTTTCTAAAAAACCGTTATTCGTGTTATTTTTTTATTCAAAAATAAAATCTAGATACCAAAATATAATGTTCCATCGGCTTCAATAAATCGCTGTTAAATTCATCGATGTTTTCATAAAATTATCGACATCGATTTAGCGTCCTTACACTGCCGGCTGGAGTCGAGGGGGTGGACGGGTGTCCTGCGCGAGTGTTGCATCGCCGCTTGCTCGCTCGGTTGCAGCCTGCTGTCCGGGCGCGGCGGGAGCGACCCGGCGGGCATCCTGGGCGGGGTGCGGCTGCCGCCCGACACGGAGATCATCAAGTACACGTCGTCCATCGTGGGGCCGAAGGTGCCCGGCACGACGAACCGCGGCCGCAAGAAAACCATCTCGCTGGACCCGCCGTCGGTGTCTGTGGTGCCGGCGCCGCAGGCGCACGCGTCGTCGGGCAGCGCCACGCTGCCGCCGGGCGCCGGCGGGCGCGGCGACCCGCCGCTGCTGGCGATGGCCGGCGCGGGCCTGCCCCCGCCCCCGGGCTCCGCCGCCGCCGTCCAGCAGGCCGCCGGACGCGCCGACCGCGCCGCCGCGGCCGCCGGACGCGCGCCCGTCGGCCGCCCCAAGTACCTTGTGAGCACCTGTTCATTCACTTCCACATGGCTTCCTTCGTTCATTATTCATGCACTCATTTATTCAGTATGCATGCACACACCGTTCGTTCGTTCGTTCGTTCGTTCCTTCCTTTGTACAGTCATTCGTATTAATTGATTCATTCATTTATACTTTCATTCATTTATACTTTCATTCATTTGTACTTTCATTCATTTATACCTTCATTCATTTACCATATTTACTGTATATCACGCACTTTCACGCTAGATTTTACGACAAATTCTGTCTATGTGCTATTCACGTATACTACTTCTACGATGTTGAATTTATTTACTTCTGCCATGTACCCCGAAGTTGTTTATCCCCGTTTTCTTCGCAGTCTCGTCACTTGTATGAGTTCCTACTGGAACAACGCACGTTGAGTTACGTACGTTGTGTGCATGTACTTACAGCTCCTAAAAATATCCGTAAAGGAATCGAAACAAATTCTAAATAATTTTGGTTTTTTAATCTTAAAACTTCACTGAACATTAGTGTGAGTGTTATATGTGGATGAATGTTATTCGTCGATCGGTCTTATACGCCGTTAAATACAGCATGCATCTTTTTACTCGACTTAGACATATGCTTATAAACATTTTAGAGCTTTTCTGCTCCGGAAATATCTATGTTGGTATCTTCAAAAATTTATTCGACTTTCGAGAAAAAACAAAATATTTTATGTAGGAATAATGTCTTTTTATTTTGAACTGTTTTGTAATATCTAATCATCATCAAAGTGTTTTTTCGTTCTTTACATTCTGCAAATCTACAGGAAACTTACCGATTGACATGGTATGATTGACAGGGTATAAATATTAATGAGCAAGTGAAAAGTTACTGATGCGTTTTGATAGTTGCAGGAATAGTAGGGAAATTGTTTAGTTAGTGCAGTTACAAGCATTTGCCGTTTAATACCGAAATGTTACTGGTTGCGGTGTGATTGGATGTCTAATAAGATGGCACTTTAAATTTTTTCTGTTGCACGTGCAACTCTCAAGTTTGTACCGAATCTAATCTAGATCATCGCAATTACAATAATAGTATGGTACCTGCGGTTTCTACTTCTATGTATTTTTCGTTTGTTGTTCTTATTCTTATTGTTCTTCTTCAGCCGAAGGAGTCCACATACTTTTCGCTCCGTGAAAGCTATTGTGAAAACATTTATCATATTCTGTAAATAGCTTGCGACTCAAAAACACTCGAACCGCGAGTTATGTTATCGTGATATTGTAGGTAATACTTGTCGACTAGACTAAAACTCGTTTCTTTAATTCGTCAAAACCGTGTTGACGCGGTAGATGTCCCGTAGCGCTCCAATGTCTAACGGGTTGCATAGTCGCATCGTTGTAGGCGTTGAAACAAAACCTCCTAGATAATCTACTGACGGAAACAAGTCCACCCTTTTAAACCTAATCACTTTTCTAAATTATTGTGATTCTTTTCTTCTCGTCTTATGTTTGTTTTCGCCGCTTGTTTAACATCAACATTACCACTGTCCTTTCAAAGAATGGCAGATATTAACAAACATGTGAGACGGAGAGAAGGGAGGGAGAGTGGGAGTGTGTCTGACCAGAAGCAAACAAAGGAACCATATCGCTCAAAGGATCGCCGGGACACGGCCGAAACCACCATCCAGATCAATTTCTTTCGCCCAAATGTTTTTCCACATGTTTAATGTGTTTTTAGTAGTTACATTTAGAAATGAATTTCCATAATCCAGATTTTATTCGATTTTTTCACAGATCAAATAAAATCTGGATAATGGAAATATGAAACGTCTTTTGATTGGACACTTGCTTCTTTGAAACTTACTCGCATTTAGAGAAGCCGAGTGAGACAAATGCGTACCCAGTTATGCATAGTACATAATTGGATTGCAGCAGAATATGCCTGGCGTAGTGAATTTTTTAAACTGCTAGCGTTCACCTTGAAATGATACCAACTCGTAGTAACCGATTGCTAGCGGCTGTTGCGAAACAAAACTGAAAAGTGTCTTACACAATTTCACAATAACTTTAATGATTTTTGCAAAACAAGTTACATTTTCCTTATATTTTATGAATACTTTTTATTTATGACTTATTGAATTATTAAATTTATTTATTTTTAGAAAATAAACATAACATTTAAAGAACTTGGGTGACCCCCCCAATGGGTAGCAACACCAGTTGAGAAACGCTGTTCTAGTAAATACCCAGGATAAGGGCAGGGTTCCTGGGCCTATAATGTTTTAGGTGTGAGTGGATGGTTACTTGGTAGTGATTCCGGGCACGCCAACTAACGAGGTCATTAGTCCCGTAAGTGTAGTTCATATTTTTCATCGGGAGGTGGCGGTGATCTTCCCCCGCTGGAGGCGAGATTCAGTGCCGACCTACGGTCGGCTAGCGGGGTTTCCCTCAACCAGGTATCTCCCATCAACGGAGTTCCGCCCCAGCCGGGACAAGCTCTAAGCTCCCGATCGGTCTCCCGGCATGTGTGGTAATGTAGTGCATGTTTGTGTGTGTGTGAGGGGTGAGGCTATCCTCACCCCTTAAAAGGAAAAGGAAGGAGAGATCGCGCGCGGTCCATGGCCCGTTTGTTGTACTGCTCCGGCCTTCGCCTGGTGTCGAGTGAGTGGAAGGGGTGCAGGGGAAATGTTGGTGTGGACGTGTGAGTGAGGCTAGCGACGGCCCTCGGCGCAGGACCCGTCCGAGTTCCGGACGAGCGGCGGCGCGGGCGGGCTGGGCGCCGCGGCGACGGGCGCGAGCACCGGGGAGCCCGGCGTGCCGGGTGAGCGCGACCGCGACCGCGTCGAAGTCATCAAGCTGCCGGCGCACTCGAGCAACGGACTGGCGGCGGGTGTGGGCGGAGTGGCGGGCGTGGCGGGCGTGGTTGGCCCGCCCGCCGCTCTCAGCATCCCGTCGTTCGCGGGCGGCGTGGGTGTCGGTGTGAGCGGACGCGGCGGCGGCGGGGGTGGCGGCGGCGGCGGCGGCGGCGGAGGTGGTGGTGGCGGTGGTGGTGGTGGCGGCGGCGGCGGCGGCGGCGGCGGCGGCGGTGGCGGCGGCGGCGGCGGCAGTGGCGCGGGCGGCGGCAGCGCGGGCAGCGGGCCGGGCGGCGCGCCTAGCCCTCCCGGCCCGCTCAACTTCTCAACGACTGGCCCTGGCGCCGCCGCCGCCGCCGCCGCCGCCTCCTCCTCCGCCGCCGCCGCCGCCGCCGCCTCCTCCTCCGCCTCCTCCTCCTCTTCCTCCTCCGCCCAGCCCGATGATGACGCCCCGCTCAACCTGTCCATGAAGCCCTCCGCAGGTGAGTGCACGCTTCTCCACTCCGCTTTTGCTCTGCTGTGCTCCTCTCCTTTTCCCTCCTCCACCCTTCTCTCCTCTCTCCTTCCCCTCCTCCTCCCCTCCCCCTCCCCGCCTCCCCTTCCCTCCTTTACCCATCTCTCTCTCTCTCTCTCTCTCTCTCTCTCTCTCTCTCTCTCTCTCTCTCTCTCTCTCCTCTCTTTCCTCTCCCTGCCGTGCCCTACTATGGCCTGGACTAACCTGCCCTGCCCTGCCCGATGCTGGGGCAGGGCAGTGTGTGCCGCACCCTTGATTACTAGCATTTTTTTAATGCTCTCTTGGGCTCTCGTGGTGAGGATTTGGTATTTTAGTAGAAGAATCAGTGATCAGAGTTGCCATTGAACTTTGATCTTTGAATTTGAAAATGAAATTTTGCTGGTCACCCTGAATCTCTACATAGATTTGTTTTGTCCAGTCGCAGAGAAACTTGAGTACAGAATATAAGCAAAGAAGTAATATGATTGATATTTTAATATTTATGAAAATTGAAATTTGATTTTTAATATAGTAGTTTCATTCACCAAGTGAAATACAAGGGAAAATATGCTTAGATTTAAAATTAAAAGACAAAAATTAGACATAGAAACTTGCATTGAAATTGCAACAATAGCAATGGAAACATTTTGCCAATGGTCATGAAGATTTGAGGCAGGAAAGACCAAATATTAGCGAGGTCAGTGTTTTGTGGATCGAAAAATACTGTAAGATCATAATTCTCCTTATTAAGAATCCCATATGTGAATGCTTCACTTTATTCATATTGTGTATGATATTCTGTGCTTCACATTTTTCTTTGCATGGAATCTTTCTGCACACCTAATTCTTCCATTCAGCCCTTCAATTGGATTATTATACAAACAAACTGTCTCATGAATTTCAGGCAGTTTTAAGAGTTTCAGTGAACATTATCTTAATTCAGAAAGCTTGATTGTTCTTTGCATTAAGAAAAGATGCAATATTCTTTGCATCAAATGCTTTCTATCCTTCCACAAAGACAAAAGGTTTTTTCAAAATGAAATGGAAAGAAAGTGATAGGACATTTGGGATATTGTTCTTTCAGGAGTGTTTTCTGTGCATTACCTAACAATAAGGTCTGTTTGAGTGTTCTTTCACTTTTACTTACAATCTATTTGATAATCTATTTATAATCCGCAGTACACATTAAGAAATGTCATTTAGCATTGAAATAGTTTTAATAGTCTTTAAGAGTTATATGCAATTCAATAACTTGATCAATAATGATGCAATAAATAGTACACACAGCATAAACATTTTAGAGCCAGGTGATTCAGGCCCATGTTGAAGCACTGAGTATGTTCTGAGTTAAAAGTGCAGATGTCAGGATTCATATTAACAACCAAACAAAAATTGGAATTGTTGGAATATATTTTGAATGTTGAAAAGAAGTAACTAATGTATTTGTAGAATACAGTCGGGAGCAGATTATGTATTTGGAAGAAGTCTGTCTAAAAAATTAACATATGGGTCATTCCAAGTCAAGTGGTCTATGGCTCCCCACATGACCATCTGTGATTTTGATGCTATTTTGTATGTCGTGTCCCACATGTTTCAAAGGAACTTTTGTGTAGTTATAGCTTTGTAAGTGAAATAGTTGTTGTGATATATGGTTTGTTTGACACTGTGCAGTGTCGTTGTATAGTAGAACTATAAGATTTTCGCAAGTTTGGTATACAACATTGCCTTCTCTGTTATTGCCAAACAAATTAAAGTTGAGCTTATTTCCATAACTTTTTTCCACTCAATTCAGTGTAATTACTGTCCATGTTGCTTTTATTAACATACAGTGGGTACATTTCAGCAAAGTCACTGAAAAAAATATTTCCAGACTTTAACATTGAAACGCTTCTGTGATGTTTAATAAGAAAAGTGAAACATGGTTCATAACATAGCAACGTGACATTGTTCTTGAAGGATTTCCTCCTCCTAGCTCTTAACATTACTTCATAAATTAAGTATAAAATTGATGATTTTGACAAAAAGCCCCAATGTTATTTTCAGCCTTCTTTTACAGAACATTTCTAAATTCTTTCAAATCTGTCTCATTAAAAAGCAGGTTCTGATGCTTTAAAAAAAAAGTTGATTTGATTATCCATTTGAGGCATACAGTGTCAAAAATGTGACAAATCACAAATGGTCATGTGGGGCACTTCTCCAAAATTAGACCACTTACATGGAATGACCTATTTGAATATTTCATTGGATTGATATTCTTGGATATTTGTAATTAAATATAATTCTAGTGTCTTTGAGTACTTTCAAAACTAAGTGATCGGAATGACCAGCTTCTGTACTTCTTTTAATAGCTACACCTCTTGTCATTTTTGTTCACATGTGTTTCAATCAGGTTTATGAGCACTTGTGTGAATATTCTTTGAAATATTTTGCATATGTACATTCGTGCACGTTTGTGCACTTTTAATAAACTTCACTCATTTCTTCTTTGAGTTTTGGTATGTGAAAGGGATGTGCTTGGCAAGAATACATCCTACTTTTGTGGTTGTTAGAAAATAAATGGAGATAATGAGAACCGTGCTAAAGTTCTAAGATATTAATTTGTTTTTCCTAACCTGGAAAATTAAGAATTTCCTACTTTCTCAGTTGCAAACTATCATTAAGCTTTTTGCAAACATATATTTTTCAAAAGAATACAATGACAAAATTACAGTTACTTCTAATTTCAAAAGCCCACTTCAAATTTAAAATATTGTTGATTGTGTTTTATTTTATTCTTGTTTTGACTGTTAATAAAATCTTTGCATGATTGTGAAAATTGATTGTTAATGATAATTAAGAGCTGTATTGGAGTTTTTGTTACAATCAAAAAGTCATAAGATATTTAACACTTATAATCCTAATTCATTAATATTTTTATATAATTAATGATTAGTATTAATTAGCATACTTATATACATTATTAAATTATACTAGATTTATTCTAGTATTCTAAAACATTAACACTCCTGTGTATTATTTCTCTGTGACTGACTCTGTGCATGATGTGTATCAGAATCACTCTGAAGAAAAGCCTCTAACTAGTTGATCTGTATCTTCAGCTAGTACACCAGAACCTTCAGCCAAAGATCTGAGTATGGGTGGCTCACGTGGTTTGTCAACATCTACACCCACTCCAGGCACCTCCCCAGCCAGTGCACTTGCGTCCCTTGGCTCACTGTCAGCAGGCATTGGGGCAGCTACTACTCCTGGCATAACTGATCGTATATGTGAGTATGGCAGAGTTAGGAAAGGAACTGCTTTGACTGCAATCATTTGAAATCTTGACTAATGATCTCCTTTCTAGTACTTTAGTAGCTTTTTGTGAATTCATTCATTTTTTTATAAATATATTTTTGTGGAAATACAGGTGATTTTTTAGAACTCTGAAGCAGTTGTGAAACAAACTTTCAGCTCTCTAATTCATTGCATTGTAAAACATTAGTTTTATTTATTTAATCAGAGTATAATGTTCTCTAACCTAACCCAAAAAAATAGATGCCAGAAGTATTTCATTGCTGTTTTAGTCACAACTTACAATTCTTCTTTTTCAAAAATTAATTTATTGATATTTCTTTGTTTTTTCTTTTTCTTATGCTCTTTTCTATCCTGCATGCATCCTTTGCTGATGTGCACTTGAAGAAACATTTGTTCCAAAACCAAGATGATGTACAATCTTTTCAATGCATAATGTATACATTTCATTATTTATGAACACTGATTGATAAATTTAAGCTCCACATCAACCAAACTTTACATATTACTAGATGTAACCCTGTCAAAAATAAGTAATTCAAATTCCCATTATACATTGTGATGAAAAGTAGGACACAATTTAATACTAAACGTAAGTTCTTGTTTTTTTCTTTCTTCAATTTCAAATTTTCCTCTATTGTCAATAATAGAGTTCCAAACCTATATACGGGACTGCGAAGCAGTTTTAAGGAGAGCCTTTAAGGCCACCAGGTGAAATTTTGGGCTATTTACGATTGTTGTTTCTAAGGACATCTCCCAATCATGATTGATTGATTGATTTTTTTCATGTTTCCGGGCACGTCAACTACTTCGGGCATTAGTCCCGTTAGTGTAGTGCATGTTTTTTCTCGGGAGATGGCAGTGATCGTTCCCCGCTGGATGGCGAGATCCGGAGCCGACCTACCGTCGGCTAGTGAGGTTTCCCCCTAACCAGGACTCTCCCACCAGCGGGGCACCGCCCCAACCAGGACAAGCTCTAAGCTCCCGACTGGTCTCCCGGAACATGTGTTAGTGTAGTGCATGTTAGTGTAAGTGTGTGTGTGTAAGGGGAGAGGATAGGACTAGGAAGAGGAAGGACAGATCGCGCGCGGTCCGTGGCCTGTTTGTTAGGGTACTGCTCCGGCATTTGCCTGGTGTTGATCGGAGAAACCACGGATAACTACCGATCAGAGCAGCCGGCCGCTAGAATTCTCCTCCAGGCAGGGACTGAATTCGACCTAGCTGAAAAGCTAGTGTCTAAAATCCTGCCGCTGTCAGAACTCGAACCTAGGACCTCCCGGTCAGAGGCGCTGCAATGACATCAGTTGATGCACTGAGCTACCGCTCCCGGTTCTCCCAATCATGTGGCTCATACTTTTGTTAAGTTTGACATATCAATGCTGTGATTGGTTCTAATATATAATTTACAACCGTATCTTAAAAATCAAATTTAATTCAATAAAGGTAATGATTGAGGAAATGACTGTTAATACACAATTAATTTTGAGATTTAATGAGAAAATATCAATATGGAAAATTATGTGTTGAGATTTCATTGAGTAACTTATGAAGTTTGGCTGTGCATGTTTTTTAGTTGGTGATTTAATATATTGGAATTAAAATATCACATTTGGAGTTTACTGAAATTGAATTGTGGACAAAATGTTTTTTCAACAGTGATGTAATTAGCAATGAAAAGTTTGCCATTTATTGCTATTTTAGCATATTTATATCTATAAATATTATATTTATATAATATTTCTCTTGCTCAAAAGTTACATATATTTTTGTTCTTGTATTGGGTAGATTCCTTTTCTGACACTAAAATATCTTCCCTTATGATTTGTCCAGCACGGCGTAAACCAGGCTCAAAGCCCCGGCGAGTAATTCAGAGCCCCTCACCAGTGACAGTGCTAGGGAACTCTGCACCAACTGCAACCATTGGTGCCAGTGTTTCACCCAGTCCCACTGGATCACCAAGTGCCCCTCTGGGAAGTCTAGCTACCAGCATCCCAGCAGCGCCTAGTGCCTCTCTGGCCCAGCTGTTTGCTGCTGCAGATGCACCACGACCTGCCAGTCGCAGTGGCACTCTTCCTGCTGTGACGACTCCCACCCCTCTTGACACTGATTCAGAATCCCCCCCAAAGGTAAGTTGAATACTGTTTTCTTTTTTGTTGCCCTATGTGTATGTTCATCTCAGACAAAACTTAGACAAAGATTACTGATGTTGGGAACAATCTCAATAAGATTATTATATGTGTTTGATAAAATGATAGGAACATACGTACTCTCACTGTTTATTTAACTTGTGCAAAAGTATCATGAAAAAAGGAAGATTGAAGGGAGAGAGGGAGGAAAATAAATAAATAAATAATAAAACATGCCATTTTTAACGTGCCAGTGTCCTATGCTGAAATTGAATAACAATCTACTTGTACAAACTAATGTGACACAGATAATCTAACTATGTAAAATTTCAAAAAAAAATTACAGCAATAAAACTTTTTTAAAGAAATGTATGTGATGAATATACTGTATTTAGCTGAATGTAAGATGACCCTCTTGTTTTTAAGAGGAGGACTAAAAATCTTGCTCAATTTTAACTAATTCTTACTACTCAGTCTCAATAAAATCCAAAAATTGTGTTGTTGATAAGAAAGCTAGGCCTTTGTGTCTCTGCTAATACTATTTTCTTCTTCTTTTTCCCTTTTCTTGTTTCTTCATCATTGTAATTATCATTAGTGTCATCATTGTCACTACCATCTTAGTTTTCACTTGTATTATTGTGTTTCTTCTCTCTGTTTCTCCTCCAAAACTAAGTTGTCTTTTGAATTGTAGGTCGCCTTGAAAGCTTTGAATTTGTGTTTATTGTCTTGTCATCCAATTCCACCTAAGAACGTTCCATTGTGTGACACCAAATTTGCTGATGGCAAAAAAAAATGTTTTTAGCCTTGGCTTTTTTTAACAACTATTAACTAGAAATTTACATTGTTTAAGGTCAGAGCAATGAAGTTGTGAATTCACACTCGTATATCCCTGAACCCTAACAAGACTATTTTTTCCAGTCATTTTCATGTTGCTTATGCCATTGAGATTTTCCCTTTTTCTGGCTTGGAAGTCAAAACATTCATGAATATAATTAGGTATTATAGATATGCATAGTTAATTATAGGCTTTGCTACTTATTGTTACATTAGCATTAGTTTCTTGCCAGAGAAAGGCAATTTAAAAATATTGATCCCAACCAACTAGGCTTAAGCTGCAAGTGTAAAATGACCCCATATTTTTAAATGATGATTTTTATAAAAGCATCTTGTTTTCAGGTTTAGCTGATAATTAAACATTTTGTAAGGTATTTAAAAGAGTAGGTCAAAAAAAGACTCCTTATATTGTAAGAGAGGAGCAAGATGTGGAAATTTCCTCCCACATGCTTAAGACTTCAATTCATATCATTTATGACTTTTTTTTTTTAACCCCAGCAGAATTATAAGAGAGGTTTCATCTTTTACTAGAACATTGTATCATTGGATTGTGAAATTCATGTGGTGTTAGTCATTGACAGTCGAGTGTTACATGGTAGCCCAGCTCAGTTCATGTGCATTTACTTAGGAATTGTTCTATCTAATGCCTCTCTAAAGTTATTGAAGTATATCATCATTGAACTCATTGTTTTGATATAAAATACATTTTCCAAGAAATGAATTGTGGTTTTTACAAAAACTGATCTTTTTATTCCATTTACTGTAGAGTTCTCTGATGTTATGTTTTTCCCATATCTAGTCAAAATTCTTTCAAATATCTTAATAGTACCTATGAACTTTAGTTCTTCTTTAAATTATGTTGTCTTCATTTCTTAGGATTCTTCTCATCGTGACAGTGGATCAAGATCCTCATCTGCAGAAGGCCGCCCCAGGAACCTAGGACGTGGTGTCTCTAAACCCAAGAAGAACACCGTTGCCTCCCTGCTGGCACAGAGCAGGGCGCTTGGCATCAAACCAACACTGGACGCCACCTCTGGTAACGTGACAGTCAGTGTTGGAAATACGGTTGCTGCTGCCGCTGCTGCTGCTGCTGCTGCTACTGCTGCAAGCAGTGTTGGAAGTGGCAGTGGTGGGAGCAGCAGCAGCACCATTGGGAGCGGGAACACGAATGGTGGTGGTAGTGGTGGTGGTGGTGGTGGTGGAGGAGGAGGAGGAGGAGCAGGAGGAGCAGGAGGAGGAGGCGGAGGTGGAGGAGGCGGCGGCGGCAGCGGTGGCGGTGGCAGTAGCAGCAGCAGCAGCAGCAGCAGCAGCAGCAGCAGCAGCAGCAGTAGTGGAGGTGGCAACAACAGCAGCGGTGGGACAATGCTGACTCCAGCTGTCCCAGCCCCACCGCCGCAACACCAGCTTTCCCTCCTGAAGCCAAGTGTCCTGGCCAAGGCAGCTTCGCCGCCGGCAGGTGCGCACGCTGCCAAGCAATATTGTCCTGCGCATTAGGCGTGCAGTTTGCTGGCGTGCATTCATCCTGATCCTTGTCCCTTAGTTATCTGGTAGATTATGTAGCACACTTTATCAAGAAGGAGAAAAATTTAGACACTTGAGTTTTTTCATTCATTCTTTCTTTACTTCCTTTATTATCCTTTTCCTTTTTCTTTCGTTTCTATTGCTAAGGATGACATACTTAGAAATATAGTAATTTATTCAAATGTGTACGACCTTCGAAATATGTGTACTTTTTAAAAACTGGTCTTTACTAAAAAGATACACATACTGAAAATATGTTCTTGGTGTTCAATTCTTTTATTTATTAGTTTTTATTTTATAGTTATTAAAAGCACAACATATTTTCCTGTCCAATGCATGTTTGTTTTTATCTTCTCATTCTCACAAATCTGATTGTTGGATCAAAAAATTATCAAATGATGAATCACATCCAATACTGATTTTTATAAGCTATGAAATTTATAATGCAAGTGCTCAAAGACTCCATGTTTTTAATCTATATTTATAAATTGGGAATGTAATGAAATAAATTATTCGGAACATATCTTTGTCTCTGTGTTGTATAAATATTCTTTTTGTTAGAAGCATTGTGCTAGTACCATTATTTATTGTAGCTACTTGAATGTAAATATTAAATCTCTGGGAATTGACAGCAATCGAAAACAACTTGCTTTTATTTCATTAAGTGCTTTAGAATTTTGTGTTGGTTTCCGAAGTTGGTACTTTGGATACTTGTGATATTGTGTAAAAGATATGATTAATTAGAAATCTCTTGTGAGAGTAATTTGCGTAAAAATTTTACTCTAAAATATTTATTTATTTATTTCTATACAGTGGTCAGATTATTTCCTGGTTATGTCTGTGATATCAACTAAGTTATCTTAGTTGGTATAGTGATAATTATAAATGTTAATGTGTTTTTGTTCACTGAGATCATATTTTTTGAGCAGTGCCTTATCACAGAGTGGTGTTCTGTAAAAGATCGTGTTTGTGTTGTGTGCTGAAAATCTTTTGAAATAAGAATTTATGTTTTACCAATACATTTATTTATCATATTGGAAAAGTAATATTTATCAAATATCTGTCCTTAAGATATAGAATAAAGTTAAGATTTTATACAAGTCAGCACCACTATGCACTTTCTCCCATAGTAGTAATAGTATTCTGATGCAAATATGTAGTATACAGGAAGTTATGTAATGTTGCACCAAATTGATGTTGAGATTTCAATGTAAATACATCTTTGGAGGACCTCTGATATCAAAAAAGTGTTTGACTGCCATTTGTTTGTTGTCTGAGCTGCAGAAACACCTAAAACATATACAACAGTTTACCCAAAAGAGATATTCCCCAATCAATTTAGCTGAACTAGAGGCACTGTGAATTTAAAATGGATCTTTTAATTTTTGGGAATACTTTACATGAAGCATTTTCAAAAATACCTTCAAATCTTTTTAATTTTTTTGTTTAAAATGAGCAAAGTGTGCTTTTAAATTTGGTGTAGGTGTAATTTTTATTAAAACCACTGAATTTTCAAAAATTGCTTAACTTTGAAAGTTTTTTCAACTCTCTCCTCCAACTACATTATTGAAGCTACAGATTTCTCTCGTAATTCAGTCTATATCACAATAGATGTTTGAAGTCATTTCATAGGGAGGTTTTGCAAATTATGAGTAGTTTTTGCATAATTTTGATTTATATTGTGTTGATTTTATATCTTAGGTGTTAGAACCACTGGGATATTGAAAATTCATAACAGCTGAACCATATAAGTTGCTATGAGCAATCTCCCAAACATTTCCTGTGTAGTTAAAATCTGACTTTGGAAATCTAGGTGCTAGTGTTCAGATCCCAGCCCATGCAAATATTTTTACTTTAAACGTTTTTGATATTTTTAGATATTTGACAACACATCGAATTCTGTGGCAGATGTGCCATTTTCATTAAAACTTTTGAATTTAGAAAAATTAAATATGCGTAAATTTTAAAAAATCTCCCAAACTTTATTTGGTGAAGAGAGTTTTTCAAAAGATGGCCAAAGTGTTTGTAGGATATAAGTTGCAATTTTATATTATATAACCATGACAAATAATACAAGAAAGTATGTGGTGTTGTAGCATCATTAGTGCAATATATTTTCATGATATAGAACTTCCAATTTCATATATGATAGGGTAGATTATTATTGAATATCTGATTATCAAGTGTGATTTTCATTTGCAAAATAAGTTTTTCTATTGTTTAGTATAAACCATAAGCAAGAACTATTAATTCAAAAGCCTACAACAATTCTTTGAATTGTTGGAGATTGAACATAGAGTATAGTTTATACAAAATGAAAAGTGTGAAGCAGAGAGTACTATTTTTGCTCAATCAATAATCAACAAACAATATTTTATGCTGCTACGCTTGTGTTGTTATTGTCAAAAGCTTTTCTGGTCTACTTCGCAGTTTGAGGAAGTGTCTTTTTTGTTGTAGAACGTGATCGGGAACCTGCTGAAGCAACTGAAGCTACTGCTAGTGTAACTTCAAGTGAAGAGGGAGAGAGGGCTTCCACTCCTGCCAGGGTTTCTACTCCTACTCCAACTCCAATGATTGCTGGCAGTATTCCTGCGCCTCTTACTCCTACTTCGAACACAACAGAGGACAAAGAAGCCAAGAAGCGACCATTGGTAAGAGTGTTTATTTAACTTTGCTTTGTAGCAAGAAGAATGCAAGTAGTGTATTGTTTTATTGTCCTTTATTCATTTTACAAAAAGCAACGTTGATACGGGTAATGATATTTGTTTTGTGAATTAAACTATAGAATGTTGTGATTTTTTGTGGTTGTTAATTTGAATTGTTCTCTTTATTTTTTTCAGGATGGAACAAAAATGGAGGATACTAGCGGTCAATCTAGTCGTCAGCGAACTGGTGATGGTGTAAGTGAAGATAGTAGTGCAGGTCCTGATGTGAGCAGTGATTCTTGCTCTGCGTCAGAAGCATTTCCATCTGACAGTGAAGAGGACGGAGAGGATGGCATAGAGGGTGGCAAGCAGGATGGAGAGGAAGGAGGTGGGAAGTGTTCTAATTCTCTAAAACTGATTCAATATGTTTTGACTGGCCATACAGTTCACAAAATTCTCATCTTGGTGAAGAATGATTAATTTTTCATCTTCTGATTTCCAAAGGAAAAGAAAGAAAGAAAGAAAGAAAGTAAAACAAAAGAGCAAAGAAATGAAAAGATGGATCTCATTATCTGTGGTGTTGTGGTGTTGAGTGCAGAGTGAATAGAAAAATATTACTTTATATCTCGTTTTGATTATACAATAACCTATATTTACTACTTGTGCAACTTTTTGTGAATGATGTATTGAAGAAATGCTGGCAGAGTGGGGTATTAGTTACAAAGTTGGCCACTAGAATATTTACAGTAACGCTAACCTCTGGAAAATCAAAGTCCAACCTGTTACGTGTGCAGCCAGGTCATCGCTCAGGGTAGGCAACAGCAGGGACAGTAGATGGGAGATTTAGGTGCCTCCCTTGAAGGACCTGAACCTGCCTCAGCCTTTTGTTTAAATAATGGAAATAAAGCTGAACATAAGTTCTCGACTCTGAAAGCAACTAGCTTTGATTAAATTCTGTTTCGCACCAACCAAATTTTAATGCTTGGAATGTTGTCATCATTGCTCGCTGCGAGCTTTCGCCTTCAACTTGTTTTTTGCTCAAGGGAGGGGGAAGCAAGGTCATCGTTCAAAAAAGTTACACGAGTAGTATGTAGTGTAGATATGTTTTGCGCCTTTCAAATCCAACCAAACTAATGAAATGTCAAAAGAAAGAGAATTGTACCGAGAGGCAAAGACATTCTATGACATTCTATGTTTGCACATTCATTATGTAACATTAATATTTATTGTATAAAGTGTTGAAATGGGGCAGATGCAAATGCAGACCCATAATCCATGGCAAACTTGTTGTTTTGGCATTACTCAGTGTTGCCAGATGTATGAGAATTATCATACATTTATGATAATTTGTTATGATGTACAATTTATGTTTAACATATAAAAAAGGTATGATAAACAAATGATAATGTGACAGTTTTGTACTACAATAATTTTTTACATTATTTCATGAAAATAACTTTCTAAAAATTTCTATAAATATGCGAGTGTGTTCATTTATTATTTTTTGTGATGAAGAATGCAATTTCATCTCTCTCCCACTCAATTTTACAAATGAAAAAATAAAGGATAGGTTCACTTTCGCTGCCAATGAGAATAATAAATGAACAGTTTCTTAAAAATATGTAAGAATTGAGAATTTTGAGAATGTTCTGAAAATGTCTAGAACATTTAGTCATTTCTCTCGTATTTTTCAATATTTTTGAGAAATTGATTTCCAAGATTTTCAGAGAGTAATTTTCACATGGTTATACAATTTTTCTGACTTTCTCTGCAAAATCCCTTTTTCAAAGTAATAATTTTGTACAATATTTTTATTAATGTCAGTAATTTGATATTGCCATTGTACAATAATTGTGCAGTAATGATAGATGGTGCAGTACCATATTTAATTTTCAGCTGTCTGGCAACATTGAACTCCAAAACAGTGGACCTTAAAAGTAGATTTCTTCTAGGCCAAAGGCCTTTAGTAATACTAGTATTTATTTTCTCTTGATTTTTTTGGGGTTTGGCTGTTCTGGATTCCCGTACCCTGTGATAAGTGCGGGACATTTCATAGGGAGTGGGACAGAGTATTTTGAATTTTATTAAAACTAATTTTGCAAATATTTTTTTTCGATTCCTACAGATATGGGAGTAATGGGAGGTTAGGTTTGAGAGTTCTCAGGTGAATATGCTAGAATCACTGAAGTTATTTAATTTGGATATTTATGTTTATGTATGTTTGTTTTATTTATTTAGGTATTTATTTATCCTTTTATTAATTATTGTTTATTTATTTATTGTTTGGCCTCTGTAACTGGTAGAACTCTTCTTTACAACATCCAGTTGGAAGGACTTTTTTGCCTATTTCACCAATTTTCACATTGAATCTTGCTGCTTCTAGATTGTATCAGACAAGTTTGAATTCTTGTTTGATGCTTACTCTAGTAAATAAATTTTTCCGCAGTAACTTGAATGGTTCCCAAGATTTCTTTACTTAAAGTATATATGCTGTATAATCATACATGAGGCATGTCATCAATATTTGCATTAAAAAATCCATCAATGTTGGTTGGGAATTGAACTTGAAGACTTACAAACAATAGACTGTCACAGTTCCAGATGTGCCACCCCAAATACCTTAATTTCCATGAAAGTAGCACAGTAACTATTGAGAATTCAAAACCAGATCAGTAATAAGTGTTCTTGTCATTTAATCATTTGGCCATTGTTGTTAGCACATGTACCTTTTGACAGTTCTTTCTTTAATTTTTATCTTTAAATGTATTGAAATTCAATATTTTGAATAATTTAAAATTAATATAAATTGCTTTAATTTTCTGTGCAGGCCCTGCTACCAAGCGTCGACGCCTTGAACAGGATGAAAAAGAACTTCGAATACCTTTGGAGCAAGGCTGGCGTCGAGAAACGGTAATTTCTGGTGTTAGTCGTACAGGCATAGTACGAGGGGAAGTCACTTATTTTTCTCCTGATGGACGACGTTTTAAACAGTATCATGAAATCTTGAGGGTGAGTAGCAGCATTTATTGACCCATAATAGAAAGTAAAGAAAAGAAAAGAAAAAGAAAAAGAAAAAGAAGGAAAAGAAAAGGAAAAGAAAGAAAAAAAAACAACAACAAAAAAACAAACAAACAGAAACATGCTGTTGCAAAAAGTGGAAAAGAAACGTCCCAAGATAAATGGTTGTCTGCTTCAAAGATACTAAAAAGTAGTTGCATTATTATTTCTTCTTTTCATATTCATTTACTGAAACCACTCGTTTTACTAGAACAATTTATTATAGTATTGTTGGAAAAGTATATGTTACCTGTGACATTTTTGCTGTATTCATAAGTGTCATGAGGAAATTTTTAGTAAGTGGAAAACTTTTTAGTTAAGTTTTGCTTGAGATAATAGAAATGGAATTTGAATTGATGGTCTTTGTTTTGTGCTGTGTAGGATCCATGATAAGAAAATAGGTTGAAGGATTTGTGTAAAATCTATTGTTGGTGGTGATACTACTATTTAGGTGAAGTTAAATTTGATTTCAGAGGTAAATTGTTACGTAAGGTTCTTGTGAATTTTAATGTTTATTTAATGAAGAAAGTTAGAGAATTATATTTCTCGTTATTCCAAAATATGGTGAAGAGGTTGTCACACGTCTCTTTATTACTATTTTTAATTAGTTTAGACGTACAGTAAAACTCAAATTATCTGAATTAAATGGGAATTGATTCAATTTGGATAATTTAAAATTCTGGCAATTGGAGAAATCTCAGAAATAATACATAAAGGATGTTACACTTAGCAAAGTCATTACTTCATTATTCATGAAATGAAAATAAAAATTAATTTACATTAGTATTTAAAAGCCAAGCTATTAATTCCATTATCAGTTGCCCTTCCCTTTTAGTATCAACAAATTATCTATATTTGTTACAATAAATACTTTGTTTGCAAAGTCTTCTCATAGCCTAAATCTATTCTCTTTTATAATTATGTTCTTGTCTTTTTAAAATAATTACTTCATTTGAAGTATATATTGTAGACTTAATTTCAAATTCAAACTACAAATTACAGAACACAATACAAATTAATGAACACATTTGTTGCAGTCTCAGAAAGACAACCAAAATGGACTGGGAATGTCAAAATGACAAGCTTAATATTTGATAAGTGGATCTGATGATTATCGAATTAAGAGAAGTTCCAACATTCCTAGAATCAATTATGGCATCGTCCAGCACATGCACTGGCGTGCTACTACAGCAGCGACTAATTTAAACATTTCTACATACTGATTTTCAATGAGTATTTTTTCTCTCATGGTTTCCATAGGGAACCAGGAGCTCCAATTAATCGAGATGTAGATAATTGTGTCTTCTATAGTTACAGTGGGAAAAAAATTAATATACACAAGTTTTGAATACATAGTATTTTGAATGAAATTTTAAATCACTTTGCTGTTTGGTGCAGTAATATTATATTAATCATAAACCTTAGTAAGTATAAAACTCTCACCTTCACCAGCTCTAGATTAATAGTTGACACTGATTAAAGACTATAGTGTTGGAGAAGGTGACATTCATGAGAGATCTAGTGATAGTTACGGATTCCAGAATGTCTTTCGATGATTCGAGCTATCCAATTGCTGGGGTTAGTTAAACAAATGTGTCATGAATTGCACTCACTGAAGGCTCTTGAATTTGTTCTACTTTATGATTATAAAGCCAGTACTGATGTACTGCTGCACATGGTGCAGGGTTTGGAGATTCCTTCATAAATCATGAATATGGGTAGATATCCCCATATAATAGAAATGGGTTGAATATTGTATCTCTAAAATTGTGTAGGGAAGTTATGGATTTGGTCTTTTTGTGAGAAATAATGGTAACATTGATTGCCTATTCTGCTGAGTTAGTTGGAAGAGAGCCAACATTCTGGTCTAGAACAACTGACATTAACAGATTGTGTAATACTACTAATGCTGTTGAAATAGAGTTGATGGAGAAATCTGATGTGTTTTTTACCAACAATGTCAGCATATTCATGAGCATATTCTATAAATTCAAGTCCTTATTTTGTAAATTTTTGTATTGTGTAAATTCAAATAATGTCTTTTTTTTTAGTGTAAATTCTTTTATTTATGTAAGACATACTTTACATGAAATTTTTTTTGTATAACATTGACAAATTATCTTTGAATTCGAAATTTAAAAAAGTGTATATTTGAATGTACATGCTTTATTCATTTAGATGGTAGCAAGAACACCTTCCTTTTGTTGACAGTTTCTCTGGAAGCAGAATGTCTCTGACCTTACGCGTGACAACTTCAGCTTTTCTTCAAAAGTGCTGCTGGGTGATTTTCTGCAACCTGCATCAAGTCCAACAGAAGAACCTTTGCATCTCTCTGAGGAACAGGTTCTACGCCGACTGGAAGAGATACGGGCTGCTCTTGGTAGTGGCAGTCGTCAACGGCACAGTTCAGCTGCAAAGTGAGTGGAAAATCATTTGTTTATATACTGTACGTGTAATGTTGTTAAATGTTTCTATGCAAAAAGAAAAATATATTTATTTATGAGTAATACGTTACTATTAGATTGTGAGTGAACACTGTTTAGTTCTTCTCGAATACTTTGCTCTTTTAGAACCAAACTTTCTGTTGATTTTTATGTTCTCTGGCACATAACATGCTAAGAAAAAATCTACTAGCATTAATATTAATTTTTATTACATTTCACCTTGAGAAAGCATAATGTATACTGGTTATTTGCTTGAAAATACAATATATTGTATTTTTGTAAGATAATAATGCAGTGAAACCCTGTTTTACCCAGAAATTTATTGTGATTTGACTGCCATTTACATCAATATCTTTTGATACTAATATAGGCCTGTAATTACTACATTTCTTTCCCACCATTAACAATGAGATATGAAGAATACTTCCTGTAATATACCTATTTTGGATGCCATTTGTAAATTGATTTTGGTGCAAGTTGTCTTTTGTAGCTATTTGTAGGTGCATTAGCGTCCCATAACCACCTGCTTTGAGCCCATTCTGCAGTGTGTGCGGTTGTACATGCATTGGATGTCCTTTCATTTGTGGTGGACCTTTGATGATTGCTTCAAAATGTTGTGGTAATTGGTAATGTCTTTGATCTGTAGTGACTGGTGATTATTTTGAATTGTAATGAATGAAGATCTCTGGAGGTGACATGAGAAAAAGGAAAGAAAATGCATTTCTGTGGAAGAAAACATGAAGATGTTATGTTGGGTAGATTTGCACATGAGGGCACATGATTAATTAGCAAAAGAAATTCAACTATAAGTCTACAGGCCAAGCACTGTCGTTTAAAAGAGAATGAGCTTTGGAATTAATGCAAAAGAGTGGTGCTAGGTCAAGGAAGAGGAAATGTATATTTGGGCATTGAACTATGCTGAGTTGGACAACTCGTGGTAGAATGGTTTGTTTCCTGCAGAGCAATGGTCTTCAACCCACGACCTGTGGCTTAGATTTTGGCAGCCCTCTAACAAATAATCATTTTATCTACAATTCAGCCCATTGCTTAAATTTTTAGCTCGTTAAAGCCAATATTGACAATTTAGTGACAAAAACCCTTTCAGCTGCAGAAACAGTGTCAGGTCTTGCATTAATTTCAAGAAGTTACTGTACTTAGTGTTAATTATTAACATTGTAAAGTGGAAGACAAAATAGAAAACATACACATGTAGGCCCTGTAATGTTAAGTAATCTCTACAGTTAAAGTAATATAATTATAATATATTTGTCTTACTTAAGTAGCATGTTAATTTGTTACTAATAAATCAATGCGGCCTGCTATGTTTCACTGAAAATAAAATCGCCCTTCAGTTAAAAACAGGTTGAAAATCACTCTTCTAAGCATTGGGCTATTCTGACCAATGGCACTGACCACTGAACAGAAGCCCTCAAATTTGCTGCAAAGTTGGGAATTGCTAGCTTTTGCAGCAAAAGGATGGATTAATTGTTTTAACACTTGCCACGTTATTATCTGCATTTGGGTATTTGGAGAAGTGTTGATGAGGAAACTGTAAGCCAGTGGAAACATGAACTGAACTGTAATTAAAAGGATATGAACAAAAAACATTTTCAATGTTGAAGAAACTGGACTTCAGTAAAGTGTTCAGTCTAGTAAAACATTGTATTTTCAAAGAGAAAAGCGTGATGATGGGAATAATCAGTATGTAGATAGTACGCTGCAAGTGCATCAGGTGATGAGGATTCATTTAATGCTCTATACACTCTGTACACTGTGGAGAAGCAGGTGGAAGAAATTCAGCTGCAGGAAGGACGAAAACAGATTTTAGATTTTTTCTGGGTATGAACCATACCGTTTTATAGTAGTTTCCTGTACTTCAAACTTTTTCCATCAGTCCCCAGGAAAGCATTATTTTAAGTTACTGTAAAATAAATTGCTCTATCTGCTTCAGGGTTTCTGAATAAATTAATAACTTTCTCATGTCGCAAAATAATGCATCAACTATGATGTTCAATAAAATTTATTGTGTTTCTATTAATTGGATCATTTGACTGTTATTGATAGGATTGAACAAGCAAGACTTGCACAAGAGCATAGGTTGGCCCAGCAAGCAGAAAGGGAGAAGGCTGCACAAGCTGCAAAGGAAGCCAAGCGTCTTGCCAAAGAAGAGGCTGCTCGCCAGAAGGAGCAAGTGAGGTTGGTATTCTCTTTTGTATCCAGTTAGAGTTGACTAAATAATGAACAAAGTCCTTGGCAATATTCTATGAGTTAGTTCTACAGTGGGCAAGCAAGAAAAAAAATTCCACCTCATGCATATCCTGGTCTGAGAAAATGTGGATTTTGGGAGTGGAGGTAAATTCTCCCTCTGGCGTGTTTTGTGGCTTTTGGGAGTCAAGGTAAATTACCCTCTAGCATGTTGTGCCATTTGTTCCCTCTTTTTTTCTGTTTAAAGAGTTATCGTAGTTGATCTGTGAAATGATCAGGATTCCTGCACATCCTAGGTTCAAATTTAACTTAATATGTACCCAAAAAGAATTTGAGAGAAAGCATTTACAAATGTTCCCCACAAATACCATGGCATGGGATCCTTTTGGATTCTGCTGTGTTTAATACCAAAAAGTACTTACCCAATTGCTTGATATGAGACTGCCAGATAAGGAAAGTATGAGACTTGACAGTCTTGTCTATAGCTAACGGGAGGGGAAGGGGGCAACTGCCCTTTCTTATAAAATTGACCATAAAGTATACTTATATTTCTTTTTTTGAAATTAGCTCTTTTTAAATTAATTCCAAGATAAGATTTCTCTGTACTCTAACATGCACCCCTTGTAGGGTGGAATGGCCATAAATATTATTAAGTATCACAGGATATTCATTTCAATAAAGGAAGAAGAATATAGATAGGAAACTTCAAGATGCTATTTTCAAAAAAATCCACGGAAAGGTGTGATAGATGAAAAATTTGTTTCTTCAGTGGTATTTGAAAAGACTTTGTTTGCAAGAATTTAATATTATAAAAAATTTAAATCAATTTTATATTAACAATTATTTTAATGTTATCAATTTTTCATTATTTACTCATTTTATAAATTTAAATTTATAATTTACTGTTATTTAATTGCAGTAGAAAGTTAAGAATCCAGATTTAGAAGGGACCAAAGCCAGTGATATGTCATGTATTTTCAGGTTAGGGAAGGGACTGAAAA
The DNA here is from genome assembly GCA_011170035.1 of Teleogryllus occipitalis. Lineage (NCBI taxonomy): Eukaryota > Metazoa > Arthropoda > Insecta > Orthoptera > Gryllidae > Teleogryllus > Teleogryllus occipitalis. The sequence continues at coordinate 393,924 of BLKR01000359.1, forward strand.
ATAGATTCTTAAAAGATAATTATTACCCCTTATTTCATGAGTAGAGTAATCTTCTAGACTTCCTGGAGAAATCTTCTAAAAAATCACCATAAAACATTGGCCTTCGACACTTTTAAAAAATAAGCCATATTTGACACCCTTTCTCATGACATCTTGAGATCTGTCTGGATTCTATTGTATGACCAGAAACTCATCTCAAGAGAAGCACTTTGTAGAAATTGTCAAAAACTTTCACAAACTTTCTCTTCAGAAATTTCTTCTGTTGAACGAAAGAAAACTGATAGGTCATATTTAGAGATGAGAAATCGAAGAAGTTTCCTGAGTTCTTAAGAGGCGAATCAAAAGCAGATTGAGGTTAGGGTGCATTGTGATGTTCATGAAAATCAGCCAATTGAAGAAATTTTTTTAATTTTCAAAATTGTCTATTCTTGACTATGTTGCAGAATGTTAGTGATAGTCTCACAAAATTTTAATCTGTAAGAAACTTTTGTGGGAACAAAGTTGACTGTAAAGTCTTATTCCATACATGATCAAAATAGTAACTCTTACTGGAAATAAGTTGTTTGAATTCTGTAATTTTGTGCATGCATATGCCAATGTCATTTGTTGTTTGCAGAATAGTGAATAGAATGGGCAGTGTCTGTGGTTTCATCTATCATAATTGCAACAAAGCTATTTTTGATATTTCCTCTGTAATGTAATTGAGAATTACATTGGCAATTGAAGTAGTCAAATTATTTCATTTTGAATGTACCCTGAAATTTTAAAGAGCCCCAAATGAGAATTCATTAATAGATTATATTTCACCATTATTTATTAACTACATACAATATTTGTAATTTATTTTATTAATTGACTCACTGGTTTCATTGTGGCCTGTGAAACTAATTCGTGAAAACCCAGGAAGCCAGTACTATCAATAACCCTTTTTAGAATTCACGATTTTTCGTTACTATTTTATTGAACTTTTGATTGCTAAGTTTTAGTTGTTCACCCAGCGTATAATTAATTCTTTGTGCCTGGCCAAATGTTTCTAGTTTCAATATGCATTGTAAATAGTTGGAACAGGCAGAATGACTCTTCGTAGCCTTGGGATTATAATTCATATTTGTAAACACATGGATTATAACTACTTTCTATTTTTTCTGTCTTTTCACTAAAAGTGCAAGATGAAAATCCTCCATTCACTATGTTATACACAATGCAACACGTTTCTGATGACATAACCATTGTGTGCTTCCTTACACTCATTCAGTGGCCACTCAGAGCATGCTCACTGTGGGATTGGCAGGGTCCAATGGGCAGTCCTGCTGAGAGCACGGGGTCACCTCCTCCTATTATAAGGACCTCCTTGCTGGTTTTGTAGAATTGGAAACAATGCTTCCTTAAACTTAATAGTAAGTCTAATTCTTTTCAGGAAAGTACCCTTTCCCTAGCTTCAATTGAGTAAATGCCACTGACCAGATCTCATCCAGATTATCAAGTCTGGGTTTTAGAAATAAAAAAACAACAAACTAAAAACATTTATTAATTGTTCTTATGGTGGAGCAGAAGAATGAAACCTTTAATGTTGTGAAATTGTTACATTTTTAACTATAGAAGTGTTGAGGTGCCCCTCTCCCTGAAATTCTAAACATACCCACGCCAAAACATTTCTCTGGTATTTATTTAATATTTACTTTGGTATTTATGTATTATTATTAATTGACCGTCGGCATAAAGAATAAAATATGTAAAATTAATATAACAATATTAAAGAAAATCATTCAGTCAACTCTGGTTATAGTGAACTAGGATATAGTAAACCCTCAGTTATAGAGAACTTCAGTCACTGATCCCGTTTCACTTACATTACAGATAAGCATAAGAAGATTCGGTTATAGTGAACCTGAACCTCAGTTATAGTGAACTTTGGTTATAGGAAATACAACAACCTGTAAATTAATTCCCTCCTGGAAAAGAATATATCACCTCCATGTCACAAATTCCAACATTAGACAGCTTGAAAAATATATCGGCCAAAGGTCATAATCAAAGTAGTCTCCCCTGAGGTGAAGGTAGTGGACCCGGAATGGGGACCTTACCGATGACCTCGTGCCACTCAGTTTCACTGCAGAAAAAAAAGGCTGTGTCCTGCATGGGTAACAACTGGCGGCAATGACACACAATTGCCTTGCTTCAGTTTCATGCTTGATGTTACTTGACATTTTGCGGAACAAAGTGTGTTATGTTCTACATAAGCGACAGGAAGCATACGACTGCCACTGCACCATGGCCTGGCGATACCCGCTGTGTCGCAAGGAAAAGTGATCAGTTTTGTTAGCCACTTGTGCCATTCTGCTACCGAAATAATCTTATATTATTAGGCAAGTAAAAGGACCTTCGAAGAGTGGGACTTCCAACAATGCAACAGGCATTAAAAGGTGTCAAGACTGTATTATGACACAGACAGTGGACAGTGCAGAATCAAGTAAGGAGAGAGTATGAACTCTGGAGAAGGACCTCAAGAAATTTCTAATGAAAAATGAACGAAGCAAACAATTGAAAATAATTGATTTTTTAAGGACAAATAAAGATATTAAAATTTTCAATTCATGCTGTTAAAATGTTTTGCTGTATCTCAATATTAATAAAATCAATCTTTGTGGAGAAATTCTATTTAATTTTGAGATCTTCCGTGAACCTCTGATATATTGAACCAAGTCCTTAGAAGTTCACTATAACTGGAGTCAACAGTACTCTTTTTATGTATTGTTACTTATTCACTATGCTTTGTATAATAAAAACACTGTGCCATTAGTTCATTCATTCCTCAGGCAAGGAGTTATTGTGTGTCCAAAATTGTTGTTTCAGTATTGCCACAAAGAAAAGTTGCAGGCATTGTCATTGTGGGCATAACTTGGTCTTAAGTTTTAGGGATGGGGATGAAAAACTATAGTTAATTTAACTGGTATATATGAATTATATTTATATCTAGGTTCGCAATGCATTACTCTCGCAGAGGATCAACAGTCTTCGAAAAATCATCAACAGCATTCCATATGTATTAAAATAAAGTATTTTAGAAAAATTTTTTAATAATGTTTAAAATAATTATAAAATTGGTTATTAATATGCATTTTACAAAGGTGTACCAATTCAACAAAGCTCAAAATATTCAGAGGGATCCCGGCCATGCTCTCTCTATGTTACTCCTGTGTTATTTCGTCTTTCCTTTTTTATGGTATCATTAGGATTTCTTCCTGTCACTTAGGTGTTATTTTATATATTGTAAAATCTAATATTTTGTAAAATCTAATATTTTGTAAAATCTAATATTTTAGTAAAATTGAATATTTTAGATGTTACATTATAATCAATGGTGGAGTAGTTTTTAAACAGGTTCAATTTTGCAGATGAATATTCTCTTTTTGATTGAAAATATAAGTGATATTTATTTTTCTCACAGGTTGTTGAAAGAACAGGAACGTTGTGAACGTCAAGAAGCTGTTCGCCGTGAACGTGAACAACGCAATTTGCAGATGATGGAGGTAACAATCGTCAACCCTTCTCTTCACTCTTTCCCTTTCACTTCTTTATCATCACTTTCTTCTGCCTGTCCTACTCCATTTTCCTGCCAATATCCACTTATAAACCTCCAGACTGTGTGTTCTGTCATACTTTGTCTTGTGTTGCTCTGACTCTGTGAAAGAGATTGCTTAGCATGAAGCAGTTCCTTGTCATTTTTTTTATATATATATATACATATGCTGGAGTTTGTGTGTAGGTTCATGTCACCATATAGTTTTTAATGTTGACATGGGCCTTGCTTACTTGTGGTTTGGTGTCTCAAGTTTCCCAGATGTTGATGTTTTTTCATCTCCTGTGTTCAAAGCTGTATATGTGTGTGTGTGTATATATATATGTATGTATTTATACATATGTTGGTGAGGGTAGGGTTGTGGCTTACTGTACATATATACATAATGCACACGAGGGTTGGTTTGGTTGTGTATTTTTTATTTGTTATTGAAAGTGGGAGAGAACCCACAAGAAGCAATACACTTCCGAAATAAATTGACAACCTGATTCTTCCGGGGACTCAGAGACACGAGAGAGGTCCTGTTAGGTAGGATAGGTAGCTTAGAAGTCCAGGGATTATTTTTCCCAGGCAGAATGTGTCCCTCCATGTGGCTATTAGCATCTTCAAATCTTACAGGAGGTGCAGCTTAAAGGGAGGAAGAATTGTGCTGGTTGCTTGGTTATGTATGGTAACTGGTGTTTTTTGAGATTTCCATGCTTTAGGTAAAAAGTTAAGAAGCAATCAATGTATTTCTGTATGTAAATAAGTCGTGATCACAAAATATATTAATAATGGTATGACTTATAAAATCATCAAAAGTGTGAGTAGAATTCTAGACGTGCCATAAAGAAAAAGGCAGAGAAAGATTTGTTACATGTTTGTGTCATGTAAGAGATATCAATGTATTGGAATATTTACTACATTTATACTTATTGTAATTCATTGACTACTGTTCATCATTACTTTATTTTCTTCAACAAGATTGTCATCTTCAAGTAGAGGATAACATGTTAGCAGGATGTACTATATGATATTATACTTTTGTCATAAGGAATTGACAACCTACTTGTTCTGGAAACTCCTGTTGCTGCTTTCTCTGAACTATGTGCACACTCGTCAACACCTTTTATTTTGAACATCATTTGACTGTTCGTGTTTAGTAATAACTTTTTTAGATTTGATGAGCTCTTCTTGTATAATATTTCTATATGAATTGTTCATTTTCTGTTTCACATTTCTCAATTTCATTTGTTTTAGTGTTTGATTATATTATTTTTAAATATTTCTCCTAAGAAAGTACTCCATTTTCTTTTAAATTATCTCTTGTATAATTGAAATCGCTGTCCCTTCTTCACTACTATGTATTCTGGGTATTGCTATTTTCATTTTAATTTTTCATGTGCTGTTTTGAAGAAGTTTTCCATTGTTATTATTTTGCCTAGTCCATAATTCTGTAATATTTGTTGTTGTGTCAGATGGTGTAGTTGATGTACTCTTCTATTTGTATTTTATTGTTTTGCTGCTTCCATTCATTGGAGTGAGCACGGAAAATTAATGGTTTTCTGCAAAAAGCAATCCCTGGGTCATCGGGGAATTACCATAGACAACCAGGCAACCATGCAAGAAAGAATGACTACTGTTGCGAAGTCCAGGGATTTGGTCCCAGGCACCACTTACCCTAGATGCCTCATTCAACTTCCATTTCTTCCAGTAATGCCTTATCCTATATCAGATGTAGCAATGGGATTCATTTGGAAAACCTGTTTCAAACAGAATATGACCATTTCCTTGGTGCCTTTCTTCTCTGGAAGCTGAGTGCATTTGTACCTTCAAGTCCTTTTAGTTCAGAATTATTAGTAACTGATGGTTTGTTAGGTAATGAACCGGATGTCTAGTAGCAGAATTGTAGCAAGGAATTGGAATTGAAACCTTGGGACAGATTCTTCCATTAAGAATTCCTGTAGCTTCTTCTATGATCACTGTATGTACTAACACAGCAGTTAACTTCCAATTAAGGAAACTGCAATGGGGAATTCGTCATTATTGATATTGATGAAGGGCAGTTTCTGTTGTGAGGTATTCTATTATCGGTAGTTCTCTGAAAATGTAGTTGTCCTCACTGTTAACTGTCTTGTTCATACTTACTGTGACAGAGAATTAGTACATCTGTCTTTTTTCTCTCTCAAAATCTGTTACCATCCTCAGTATTTTCCAAATTCCGACGTGGCTTTTCCTATCCAATCCAGGTAGCTGAAGTGGGCAAACTTTCTACATGGCAAGCCGTGTGAATAATTAAGAGTTCCGTTTCTGTATTCTATCAAAATAACTTGACTTACTTTTAAAATAAATCCTGCAAATAACTACAAATAGTTTTAACGGTCTTCTATTTACTTCAGACTTAACAATGATACATTTTTTTCCTGCTAGGATTTTTTATTATAAATGGTTTTCATTTTTGATGTTCCATATTCAAATAAAAATTGTTCTTCAGGCAGAATTAAGTTAACAAAAAGAAATACAGTGAAACCTAACTTAAACAGTCACCAATGGTTCTAGCAAAAATTGGTCGTTAATTGTGGTGGCCGTTTAATCAAGGTTATGAGCTTACTAGAAAATCAAGTCTAATTATACTAATTGCAAAGCGTTTAACTACATTATTTTTAACATGGTTAATTACTATTAATGACAAAATACAATTTAAACAAGATATTAAGGATCATTTGCCTCCTCTTGGCTAATATCAAAACACATCATTGGCTTGTCACACATTATCATAGTCGAGAAACTCGCTTTCCATTCTCTTTGAATCAAACAAGTAAACTAGACTGGAAGGTGCTTTCAATTCACATCCTGTAGAAACTTTATAGCTGGGTTGTGTGATGAAGTGGTTAGAGAATGACTTTTAGATGGGATTCGCGCATGTGTTGTGCTCTGTGTGTCCTTAACAGATTTCCAGAGAAGGGAAGCACAACGTAGCAAACCATAGGAATGCTGTGAAATGAGAGAAATGAAAGTGCTGTTGTTCCATTAAGAGGTATTCATTTAAATCATCTAAAACAGAAAGTAACTCCCCTGCGAGATAAGCAACTCAGTCAAGATGTTATTATTGAAAGTAATGGGTTCCATTGTTCGAAGATATTAAATCAACAGTAACCTCCATGCTTTTCTGCTTTCTGTTATAATACAATTCAAAATCGCTTGAGATGACCACTTAATAAATGCCAATCTATGAAATGTGCAAATCTATGAAATGTGAAAGAAAGAAAGAAAGAAAGAAAGAAAAAAAAATAAAGGAAGAAGAAGCCATTAGTGGAGGTGACCTCTTGATGCAAGTGGTCGTTTGAGCAGGTTTCACTGTATACATTAAAATCTAAAGATCTAAGTTTAAAACGGTGTAAAACTCTCTTGTTATGTATTCTAGTTGATGAAACTGAACATTCTGAAATGTGAAATGAAAGTATACATGCTGTGACTGAATATGCAGAATTGTGTAGTTTAACATCCGCATTTGCTTTATTTTGACCAGGTTTGAAAAAGTTGAATATATTAGGAATAGTTCTCTGATAAGTACATCTGAGGGCCAGTACAGGATCTCGCCTGCCAGTCCATGAACCGTAGTTTGCCCACGCCTACCTTTGAACATCCTTCAAGTCCTTTTCCTCCCCCCTCAGCCTGGCTCAGCCTGTGATGTGTCTCAGGGCCGCAAACGACTCGCGTTCTCCTTGGAACAAAAGATGCACATCATCCGAGAGATAGAGCGCGGGCAATCCAAATCAGACGTGAGTCGCAAGCTAGGCTTTGCCCGCTCTACTGTCGCCACTATCTGGAAGCATCGTGCTGGTGTCCTCTCGGCATGCCGTCAAAATGGCATCACGATTCCTGATGATGCTGACAGCGAGGTGATCCATGCTTCAGCACGCCAGCAACAACGACAGCAGCAGCTGCAACGGCAACAGAAAGAAGCCGCCAGTGCAAGAAATTTTACCGGCTCGGACCGGAATGCAAGCTTGCTGCTGGAAGCAGCTACGGTAAGATGGCCGCCCTCCGTCCCACCCCTACCGTTGCTGCCACCTTGAGTGGCATCAAATTCTCTTCTATCTTTTGATCCTTCCTGGTCTGCCTACATTCTGCATGTCTTCACACAGTCTTCAAATATTGTTGTTATGTAGAAGTAATACAGATGTCTTCTGATTAGTAATTACTCGTTTCCATGATAAAATTTGCTTATTAAAAGGAAAAAAATGAATACAATATCATTTTTATTTGAATTGACTGCTTATGAAGTTTATTTTCTAATCAATTTTCTCCTATTATGTTGAGTTCAGTATCCATCTTCTCTATTTGTTTTATTAACATTTTTCAAATCATATTTCTATGTAGTAATTCAGTTATTCACTCATTCACATGTAAATTATTTTGTTTCAACTTCTCTGAATGAGAAAAAATATTTTGTGATCTTTTATAACTTCTAATAAGTATTATTAACTTTTGAGTCACAAGTGTTAAACCTTGATTGAAAAGAAGATAAAGAAAAACAACAACAACAAACTATATTTATTATAATATATATAAACAAACGTGTGTTTTTTTTTAATTATATGCTGAAAATTCTTTTTCATGAGAAAATTAAAAGAATACTTACCTTGATATAATGAAAATCTTATACCTGTTGTTACTGTGTGAAGACACCTCCATGGTTTTTGCCTGGAGCAAATAGGATTGCTTGACCTACCTTTCTTCCCTATCCTAATGCCTTTTGAGTGTTCTTTGCAGAAACAACATTCTAATTAGAGGCCCTAAATCTTTTGTAATGATGTAATGTGGGTAAAATCACAAAATAATAATGATTCTGTGACTTATATTGTATGTGATGATTCATGTTCTTAACACATTTAAATTCTAATATTCATTGAAAGAAAATCTGTATTTCCAAATGCAAAAAAACAGACTCCAATTAGTCTGTCCATTTTTTATATCTTTATTTAATTTATTTTGTTGTATGTAAAGAACACTGCAAATTAATTTCTCGAACCTGGCTTATTCCTATCCTTCATTATTTACCAACATGAACATCGAAGTGTGCTGCCATATAACCCAGCCTGGGTGGAGGTTTTATATTTTTGAGGATGGCATGACATGTTGACAATTGCTACTACCACCTGTATACACGGCATGTCAAAGCAATGCCCTTAGCAGGCCATTGAGCGCGTTATTGGTATATTGAGTTCCTAACACTTATATTTGAAATGTAGCAGGGAACAGGTCTTTGATGAATTGAGTAGGCTAACCACAAGTAGCTAAGACAGAAAGAGTAGAAATTGCCCACACAAGTACAACAGGCTGAACTTCTCGCTCGACGCTCACTCAAACTAATGCTGTACTGTAGTAGTCTTTGATATGTCTGGCACCTACCTGTCTCTCTTTGTGAGATTATAAACACCAAAAAGTTTCTTATTCCGTTTCCCAAGTTCCAGTTCTGTACCTCCTCCATGAAGTTGTATGCCCCCATTAAGTATGGTCATGTAGAATTACCGGCAGATGATCTTGTGGAATTTTATGTGTAGTAAGGAATATTATTTATTGCTTTATACATTTCCTAATGTTTATATGGTTTATTTATTACAAAAGGGTCCTGAAAATGAATACTCATCGTAAAATAGCACCCTATAATAGAGATTTATTCCAGGATGTGTTAATTAATTTATTATTGAATTAACTATACAAATGTGTTTTCCAAACTTTCTCTAGGAAATGATCATAAGTTTTTCTTAGAATAACTACTCGAGCATAGCCAAATACATGTGCACTATTTCATGGAAATATTTCCTTTAGATTATCATATATAATGTTTCAAAATGTACTAATGTACTTATAACAATGAAAATAAAAACAACCACAAAAGCTTCATTTTATTCTTTCCTTATTTAATGTAGTTTAGTAGTATAGGTAATTTGCCGGTTCATGTACATGACCTTCTGAAATGACGTGCATGGGTGGGGGTGGGGGGTGGGGGGGTTCTATGAAAAAGTTATTCCTTGAGCAACATTGAAGCCTTCATCCCTTACCCCATGCATTAGGTGAGAAATAGATGGCTAGGGAAGGTGGCAAAGAGTGAGGCCCCTTTATACCAACAAGAGTCATAGGAAAGAAACATAACCACTGCTGGATACTAGAGGTTGTCAATTTATTTCATGGTGACATTAAGAACACAATGGTATTTCACATCTCTGCTGGAATATTGGAAGGTTGTGGTGCAAAACACTTATTTTAACCAGGGTGGAACGCTCCCTGGCCATTACCTGTCATAAGCTGCAAATACATGGTACTAATTGGGTACATTATACGATGTTATTTCTGGTGTATATTGTATTATATAGCATATTGGTCCCATTTTTTAAGCCCTTTCCAACATATTTGTGATGTACAAAGAACAATCCTGTAAAAAAAGTACCCAGTCATTAATTTTCTTAGGATGCTACCTTCTTAATCTGATTTTTAAACACCATGTTCGCACTTCAGCATAGTATTTATTCTTAAATTTCTTTGTGAGAAGTTGCCAGTGCTGGCATTGCTTGTAGTAACGGTCTGGTTACAGATAGAATACCAAGTGATTGAACAGTACCTTTCTTTGCAATCACTTTGCTACTGTATATATTTATTTAATCATTATCTCGCCCAAATATGAAAAGACTTATATATCCTAATAAACTAATTACAATATATTGTACACTTCACTGTTGACAAATGTAATTGGTTAGGTTTATGGTATGTATCTTAAACATTCATATAGTTGCTTTGTTTCAGTTGCATTTATAAAGAGGCAGAAATGATGTGACTGGAGAGCTATGTAATGCAATGTATTCCAGAGAAAACCATACCTTAACTGTTTTACCTATTTCCTTCACCCTAATTAATTAACCCTAACGTGCTGGATATTGGTAATACATGTAACTTTTGCACTGCTATTGCATGTATGTTTATTGTAGGTAGGAGCACTTATTTCTATCAGTGTCTGTTCACTCAAATAGCACAATCATCTAACTACTGTTGTCTTGACTCTGCTGTAAGTGTTGCATATTGGGAATAGAGCCATATGTGCATTTGTGAATTGAGGGTAGATGTGCAATATTGAAGTTTCTTATTGAAAGGCAGCTTATGTCTTTCCTGCCTATTTGGTTGCATTAGTCCTTTCCTCCTGTGATCGCCACCAGTAATGGTGTTCATTTAACAGGTTTAGTTATAGTCCCAATGTCTAAATCTGAGTGTTTATCATCATAACATTTGCTTCAAGATTTAGCAGAATTGTGTTGGAAGTTATTCGATCTTTGTGGTATTATAATAATTCATGTGATATGATAATGACCAGCAAAGACATTTGCTACTTCAACACCCAAGTTTCTACATATGTGTGTATTTCAAATCTGAGCATGAGGTTTGTGCTAAATGATGTTGATTCCTGCCACCTTTGGCCCTTCCTGCATGGTGAAGACTTCTTGAATTTTCATAATTTCCAGGATTGTATACATCAAGAAAAACAGAACAAAACAAAAAAATTGAGTTTCGTGTACTGTCTCAGTTTGATAGAGTGTAGACTTAGTCATTAATAGTTTATTATAAGTAAAGGCTTTGTGTGTTTATCTGTGATGTGAAATGGTCAGTATTATGCAAGAGTAGAGTAAAAATACTCTGGTATGGAGTTTAAATTTCTTAATTTTGTAATTGTTTCCATGGGTTAGAATACATATTTTCAAAAATGCACTTCTATTCCAGGGCAATTAAAGTATTTAATTGGGTTTCTTGTGGTAACTCTGGGGAAATTTTATGTTATACGTTTCATTCATGCATATTCATTGGAAATGAAATTGAAATTTATTCATGTACTTTATGTTGTATATAAAATGCATGTTTCAAAAAAATGAGCAAAGACAATGAATTGATTTTTTTCTTCGGTGGCTGGTGGTTCTTTCTTCCAAATTTTGTGTGGAATGAGCATGGTGAATGTTCGAGTAGTTTTCTTGTGGAGCATACTTTTTAGGACCAGGTGAGATAAAAGTGCTGTTTTATATTTGCAATTGAGGAGTTAAAATTACTTGTGCATGTTGATCACATTTTATAATCTTTACATGCTGTATTTATGACTTCATTCAAATATCTACTGGCACACATACTTAAATTAAAAGGAACATAAGGAAATATGGAGGTATGTAACTTCATTACTGTTATGGTTTCTTTATCATATTGGTCAAATGGAATTCTCCCTTTGTGTTTCCTCTTGTTTCTTCCCAAAAGGTTGGTTATAGAGGCAAATGTTTTTATAAATATATGTAGTAAAATCTCTTCATATGTGAATGAGCATTTATATTAGTTGATGTTTACTATTATTTTCTTTTAATGCAAGGGTCCTATAATCTTTACAAAAACAGAAAATTGGAAGTGTGTGTAAAATTTCTTTCAAGATTCTTTTTTTTTTGTTATCAAATTTCCAACATTCAAATAGGAAGTTTCATAGGAACATATCCATGTGGGAAAAGATATAAATGAAGATTCTGCAAACTCTTGCAATATTCAAATATAATTCCAGATTAACTGTACCTAATATACTGATTATATACAAAGTTCAATGAAATGTCCAGTCCTTGATCTTTAATTTGAAAAGAATGAAATATTTGTGCAAGATTGCAGGATTAATTTTTTCTATTGATATTTTTCAATTTGATCTCTTCAAATTTGGCATTACATTTCCTGATGATTGCCCCCTTTTATTTTTCTTTGTAAGCTGTGTTAGTTCATCAATTTCTAGTGTCAAAATTTCATAGGCCATTCTCGTGAGGAGACAATTGACTTGGCTTCGATAGCCAAAAGCAACTTGGGATTGCAGGTGAGAAAGATGGTCCATCCATTCACACACAGGGACCAGGAATGACTATGATTCAGAACCACAGCACCAGGTGTTCGAATGAAGTACAATGTAAATCCACAGTTCTGATGGCAGCTGGCTGGTGACAAAAGTCTGTTTTGACATTATAAAGGTACTCAATGGGCCTCAAAATTTTCTTATGTACGAGAAAATTTTTGTAGTTCTTTGTTTTAGAATGACTTTAAAATGAAAATGTTACAATACTTGTGAAAAATCTGTGTTTTAATTTTTTTAAAAGTTTGTTCCACACCTCAAAAAAATCTTGAAAAATTCATATAAATGTTCCTAATGCAAATACTTAATATATGTTTTCTGTAGAAGCACCTCAGAAAGTTTCTGAAATAAAAAACTATTTTGTAAAAAAAAAAGTATTAACAGATTAAAAATTCTTATTACTAACCAAAAATTTATCTAAAATTTTTTGTTTTTACTATTGAGTATTTACAAAGTCATTTTCACACATTTCAGGGTTAAAGCATTTTAATTTTTGAAAGAAAAAAGAAATGTAAAAGAACAGTTGGGTAGGAATAGAGGAGTTTTCTTTGTCCCAAACGTTCTACACAGAGCTGGTTCAAAAAATTTGTGGGCGATTCTTCACATTCGTATCTTGCTATTGCCTTTTTACGTAGCATCTTTAGAAACAAATTTCACAAGAAAAGATAAGAATTCACTAAAAATGCATTTGATGTATTTCTATTTTTTATTGTATAAATAAACATATTTCTGCAAAATAATTGTTTTCTCTGTCAAGTCAGTTGCTGCAGAGTAAATAAAACCCCTATTCGTGTCGCATCCAATCCATCTTACCATATGCATCCTAAAACAGGGTATTGCTATTAGAGGGAATCAAATAATCTAAATTGATTCAGATTTGATTTAATAACTGAGTCAATGCATGGAGCAAAAAGTGAAGCATGGTATAAATCATGTAGTTTTAAAGTTTATTGGAGATATACCATCTAAGTAGCATAACTCTTATTCAACTGTTGCCTATTGTGTCCCTCTCTTATGTTATTTTCACTTCCAAGCTTTTCTCTTGAACTGTAAGCATTGACCTTTAAATTCTACTCAAAAGTGCAAACTAAATCCCTCACATTTTGAGGTGTGGCATAGGATAAAGTTAACATTTTTAAATGTTTATCTGTCTGAAATGAAATAATCCACGCATCAGTGGGTCTACCACCCATTCCATTGCTTGTTCTGTTGTTCGGCTGGATGTCGCCCATCTACTTTTACAATATTTGTCCACAATAGTACATTTGTTTGCAAGTCAACTTAGATCTGAGTACATGATGTATGATTGGTTTAGTAATATGTAGGTATGTATGAATCCATATGAGTAAGCTTGGGTGATGTATCACCTGAGAGATGTGTTTAAGTATGCTAGTGTCTTATTTGCATATATCTGCTTATATTTATGATGTTATATTTATTCCTTTTTTTAAATTAATATTTCAATTGATTTCATGATACATATTGATGTGACATTCAGTTCATAACATATTCTCAATAATTTACAGGAAGAATAATATTTGATTTCATTAATTTCAACATGTGCTTTCGTTGGTAAATTAATAATTTTGAATCTAGTTGAATCATTTGGTGTAAAATACCATGTTTATAAAATAATGCTTCAAAAATCCTGTAGATTTTAAAATGCTTCTTTAGTGGACATGCATAAAAACTCTCTCTCTCCTTTATTATGACAAACCTTCTTATAATGACTTTATATTTCTTAGTCGCAAATCATTGGAATGTTTTAAAAGATTTTTCCTTGATGCTCTTTGATTTTGCTAATGAAAGATGGACTGTAAATAGTGCATACAATATGATTATTAGGTTTTGTGCTACGTAGACAGTGTAGTCTTAGAAGAAAGATTATTATCTTACCTCTTTGGGGTAATCAATAAAAATAATAAGTCTGTCTTTGTCAGTGTTCACATGAGCTGGCAATGTAGTGGATTGCAATAACACTGTTTTCTTTCATTTTCTTTTCTTTACCTTTCCTTTCTTCACAATTCATTTCTTTTCCTCTCCTTTTCTTTTTTTCCCTTTTTCCCTTGTCTTTTACATTCTTGTTTACAACTTGTAGTATAAATTCTTGTAGTATAAATGCTTCAGGAAAAAATGCTGATTTTTCAACAGAAAATCAAAAACGATCTGGCTGATGTCACAGCTCCTTGAATTTCAAATAGATATTTTAATTTTTAGAGGTTCTTTCTCATAAAGCTTCTTGGACTTACTTGAAGTTTTCTTGAAAATTGCTCTACGTTTCTTTGTCTTCATTGTCGTCAACTGCTGCTGCTGCTGCTGCTTCACCATCTTCTGTAGCTGCTTCTTCTTCTTCAGCTGCTGCTTCTTCTGTTTTTTATCCCCTCTTCTTTTTCTGCTGCTGCTTCTTTTTCTTTTCCCACTTCTGCTTCATCTTCATTGTATTCTTGTGCTGCTTCTGCTCCGGCTTTGTCTTCTTCTTCTTCTTCTGCTGCTGGCTCTTCTCTTTTTGCTCAAAGAGAGTGAAGTTCTATTAGGAAAATGGCACAGGTCCACTTTTCATCAAACACTCTGGAACTCTGAAAATTGCAAAAGTTTGTTTGTTTATTTAGCCAATATACAGACATGCAGTCTCTAAAGTTAATTTTTTTTTCAACAACTTCCTACAACTGCAATATTGAAGACACAGATTTTTTGTTAATTCAATCTGTTATTCACAATTAGGTCTTTAAATAATATCAGGACAATTTTTTTCAAAGATGAGTAGATTTCACCTAATTCCAAGTGAAGCCCTCACTATTTTGAAAATATACATGAATTGTGGGAATGCTGATGGAATATAAATGTACTAAATTTTCTCAAAAACTATCCAAAAATGTTTTCTTTAAATTTTATCCCTGTATGGAGCCATGTATGTTTAATAATGACAGAGGTCCAATTTTCATTAAAACCTCTGCAATTTTCAAAATTACAAAGTTCAAATTTGTTTTTGATCTTGTTCAACACCTTCAGCACTGATGATAGATAATGCAATCTGTTTTTCAATATTTGATCTTTCAATTATTTCTTGTTCACTTTTTTGAAGTTACTGTTTTTGCATTTGTGTTATAGTACGTTAGAATTGCTGCAACTTTTATAATTCATTATATTGAAATTGAGCCTTCTCGCTGTTGTTTCAACATAATTCTTGTGATGTCACAATTATGCTTATTCTGATAATCTACTATTGAACCAAGTGCTCATGTTTGAACCCCAGTTTGTGTAATTATTTTTGTTTTCTTTTCTTTTGTTTTGTTTTTCTTTTAAACTTTTTATAAGAAACAGAAGAATTACAGCGCAATACAAAATAAGAGAATAAGAATTATACTGAATTTAATAAGGAAGCAATTTTCATTTAAACTTTTGAATTTTCAATAAATCAAAGATGTATATGTTTTTCAAACTCTTCAAGCTTTATCTTTGTTTGGTTAGGAGATGGTTGATGTTTTCGTAGCAAAGAGGTTTCAATATTACAATATTACATAACTGTCACCAATAATAGGAGCAAGTATGTTTTTGTGTAGCTCTACTAATTTCAATATCTGGTTTTGTTTTGATCCTTCCAGTAGCTTTAAATTTGTTAGGATTCCGAAACATATTTGTTATGACTCGAAATCATAACAAACCTTTCGCTTTTATCATTGTATTTGAAATAAGCTCCTTCAGTAAGCATGTCTAATCCAAGCTTAGCTAGCTTCTTTTGAAATGTCAGTGAAGATTCAATGGCTTGTGAGGTGGTTCATCCTTATCATATCTAAATGTTATGAGAATGAAAGTGTTGAAAATAGACGTTTTTCCAAACATTATTGAATAAAAAGAGAATCGGAGACAAAGATGTTACAATGCATTTCTTTCTTCAAAGAAAGATTGTTTCTATACTTCAATTTATTCACAAAGTCTGTTGGCTTTTGATCAGCTGTTATGGTGTCATCTAATCGGGAGCTTAAATGTCGTTTCTGTAGGTGTCGCACAAGCACCCGATTGAATGACACCATAACAGCTGATCAACAGACTTGTAAATAAATCAAAGTATAGACAACAATCTTTTGTTGAAGAAAGAAGTGCATGTAACGGCTGATTTACATCATCAGACCATATGTTTAAATTGAAGTGAAGTCCCTTTTGCTTGATTTGTTTAAATCATGAAGTAATTACCTCCTGATTAAATATTGGATAGTTTGGTTTAGTCTGATTATGTAAAGTATAAAAATGAAGCAAATACACATTATATTCACAAAAAACAAAAAAATATGGATCTGTTGGATTTAAATAATATGAAGAGTATATGTTTTTATCTTTAGAAGCAATGGGGACCAATTGTGCAAACTTAATAACCAGTGAACTATTGCATTCTTATCGAAGTGCTACATGTCTGTGTCAACCAGTATTTCTCTAAATTTTGTGGTTAAAGCTCCTGATGCAACCACTGAGACCAGGCAACAACATTGATACTTTCCACATCTAGAGGTGCTACTCTGTGACCTGTGATCTCCCCCCCCCCCTCTCTCTCCCCTCTCTCTCCCTCTCTCTCCTCTCTCCCTCACCTGTCTCTCTCTCTACACACACACACTCTCTCTCTCTCTCCTCTCCTCTCCTCTCCTCTCCTGCTCCCTCCCTATGATTGAGATAACTAAAGCAGAGCAAATGAAGGTTAACCCAAAATAGACTTGGGAGCATCCACCTGCATCTACCCAAGTCTCCTGTGTAACTGGGGTTGTCAAATCACAATACTGCTTTGTGCAAGAGAAAAATTAGTTGATTTGAAAATGAAAACCATTTTTGAAATTCATCAAATATAATTTTTATGTAACAAATTTGGAGAATATTGATAAAAAAAAGGAGATTTTGTGCATATATCAGCCAAATATAGAGTTAATATAGTACAAACTGTGTTAAAAATTGCTAAGGGGTTCTAAAAATTTACCAAAATTACAATTTTGAGAAGAGTATATAGAAAGAAAAACTATAATTACGTAAGAATCCAGACACTATTAATGACTATTACCACAGAGCTGCTTGAGTGGATGGGCTACTAGGTGGCACTGGCCAGTACTTACCAGTCTAACCTGCTGCTTGTCGAGTTACCGCAAACAGAGGGGAGGTGCATAGACATGTTTGGCTGGTCTAGTGAAAAGCGAATGACCAGCAGGCCAATGTGGGCAGTCTAGCCCAAATTCTTGCATTTAAGCATCCCAAATTTACAGGATAATGTTCAATTTACTTTTAAGAAAAGACCTTTTTGTGATTTGTTAAAATATTTTAAATTCAAGTCAATTTTCAAAAATTCAATAATTTTTGAGGTTTGAGAACGGGATAAGATTTAAAAAAATTTAAATATGAGATAGTAACGTTGATTTCCCTCCTGAAGTAACTTAATTGTATAATCACTCAAAGCATTTATAGTTCTTATGAACTACTGCATAAAGAAATTAAAAGAACTTATGTTTTCCCCATTCTTTCCTTCTGCCCAAATTAAGAGAATTACTTTAACTGTATTTTAACAAATTCTTTATTTTCTTAATTAATTTCATTTTTATTGCTAAGAGAGTGTGGTGTGAACATAGTTTGTAGGCCATTCATTTTCAAGCAATCGTGAAGTACGGATAATTATAAAGTTTACAGATAGCCAGTTATAGCAATAAATATACCATGAGCAAAGCTACTTAGAGTATTGAGTTGAATAATCAGAAAGCATTAGAATTGAATTTTCCAGAAATTGGTCTTTTTGTCAAATCAAATAATACATATTTCTCATTGGTTTAATAAATATTGGAGGGCAGGTTAACGGGGCTTGGTCATAAGTTAACACGAACTATAAGGTAGTTGTTTGCCAATGTTTCGGAAAATTAATTTTCATCCTCAGGGCTTGCAACCAAAACATGAAAACATAATTCATGTTTTGGTTGCAAGCCATGAGGATGGAAATAAATTTTCCGAAATGTCGGCAAACAACCACCATATAGTTCGTGTTTACTCATGACCAAGCCCCATTAACCTGCCTTCCAATATTTCATCAATTGGTCGTTAAGAATTCTTCATGGTTTAATAAATGGAAATTATTATTTTTGAATTAAGCATGTCTGCATTATTAAATGCTGTTTATGAGGTTGATTCCTGAAGCATTGAATCACATTTGAATATTTAAAGTGGAACTTCTTTTCTTGTAATATAGTAAGGCCACACATTGACTTGTAGGAGCAACAAAAAAGGAATAATGCTTATTTTCTGTCTATGCTATAGGTCAGACTCAAAAAATGTTCATATCCCTTTAAATCTGTCTTTACGATACTGATTTAATCGTGAAAACAACTTGATATGCATCATAGAAGCTGAGAATTTCTTCAGTAAAATTAGATATAGAGGTCCTACTCAAAAAAATTTCCACAAGCTAATTTTATTATAAATAAATGTAGTTATTTATCAATCGGTTTTGAATGAAGCAAAATAAGTTCTGAATAAACTTCAGTATTCTAAAAACTGTATATATTTCTGCTACAGATTATTATAATGCTGAAAACTTTAACTGAATGCACAAGGGAGTGTCTTGAAAGAAATCTTGCAAACAATTCTTTACCCAACATATGTCCTGTTCCTACATCTTCCGAGTTAAACTTCTAATACATGTGGTGCCCACACACTCATTTTTTAAATGAAGTTTACTTAGTATTATGTGATTTTGAAGTGTAAATAGGTTGGAAATTACATATATTTTTCTTTTTGTAAAAATAAATGATTTAGCAAAATTCATTTAGGATCATGCCCCATTTGTGCAATGTAATATTAATATTAATCAAAATGAGAATAATACTTTCCACCATTAAAACTGTTAAGTTTATAGAGAAATTACTAGCATTTGTGTATTAGCTTTAGATGAAGTTAATGAAATTGTGTGCAATTTTTTGTTGTTGTTGTTTACTTTTCATTATTCAATTTAGTTCCATTTTTTTTCTTACCAAATCAGTTTGAGATTTTCAGTTACATTTTCTACAACTCTATTTTACTGTAATTTCATTGATGTTGTAGTCGTAGTTCTAGTTGTTGATGTTATCTTTTTATTAATATATTATTCTTCATGGCATTGCACCACCTAACTAATGTTATGAACATCCAATGAAACGAAACACTTCGAAGAGTCTGCAGAGTCGACACCAGCTATCTGCTTTGTATTTGTGGACCCTTGTATAATAACAGTTTTGTATTGTATGAATGCTTGCAAAGCTTCTCTTCTTTTGTTATGTATACATTAACACAAATTGGGTTTGCTTCGGGCATATGGCAGCTTGATTATACATACTTCATGTACAGTAATTGCATGTTTTTAAGTTGCAAGAGTACTTTTAGTTAAGTTATATATATTTTAATTCATATTTAGTGTGTGAAGACGTACCCATTCCTATCTAAAACGTGTATAATGCCATTTGCACTATCTTTCTGCGATTGAAATGGGTACTGTTCAAATGTTTTATTTATTTAATTCATTCATTAATGATTTATTTTTTAAATTCATTGCTGTTCAAATTTTTTTTTCCCTCTTTTTTAAATATTTCTGATCAAGCAATGTTTTTTGGGGTAGATGTACCAGAAATCAGGGTTCTTGTGGAATATCTGACTTTAGAAATTCTGTTAACATATTGAAATGCATTTACACCTCTTATATAACATTTATTAATTACTTCAATTGGAAGTTTCTAAATTTTGGAGGCTGTATAACTTTACATTAAGTAACACTAGTCTATTGATTTGCATTCTGCAGATTCTATAGATGCCCATTCAAGTTAAATAGAATGTTCATAAAACACAATCATATAATTTACAAATATAATTACTTCAAATTGAAGTGAAGCATAATAAAAGGGCGACATCAGCACTTTGAAGAAAATATTGAGCACTTGATTTTAAAGACCTATTTATTCTGATAAATCTGGTAAATTTTGCCCCTTAAAACAATTTGTGCTTTATTTGCCTTCTATATAAGAATTAGTTATAAGTATCTTCTTCTTGTCCTAATAAAATTTAATTTTTTTAACAATGCTAGTATTGATTCAAGTAAAAGTGTAATAATTACACTAAAAATGTTCTGTAATCACAACAAAGTTGATTAAATTACATATAGAAGGCAATAGAAGCTTAGACATTTCCAGGAATGAGGGCAGGGGCCTGTGCAGGGGTTGTGCATGTTGGTGTGACTGGTGTTGTGTGTTGCATGGGGCAGGCAAGACGGCGTCGCCAGGAGCAGTTGGAGAGGCAGCGTCAGGAGGACCAACTTCGCAAACAGCAGGTGAGAGTTGCATTTTATCTTTCATTAGATGTGTATGTGTTGCAAGTATTTTTTGTCTAATGGATACATTGACTCATTACATGGAAATATTTTTTATCTCATTGCACTAAATATTTTTGATACTACACAGAAGTACATTCTGTTTGATGGAGATTGAATGAAGATCATAATACCATGTATTTTATTTCAAACAGTTATTTTTATATAATCTTTTTGAGTTGTTTTTTTTTTTTTTTTTTTTTTTGAAAATCTGTTAATAACTGTTGATGAGTGAGGAAAATAAAACTTTGTATTCTTATATCAGTGCGTGAATTGTTTCAATTTCTCTGGTACTATTTCATGGGAAAATTATTCTGTTTCAAAAAAAGTTTTCATTGACGTTATTGCTGTTGCTGTATCTATTTGTTATTGTCTCCTTTTCTACATCAACTATTGTTGAGATATTTGTTAACCAAAAGAAAGTTATGAATGGCTGACTCCTCATTTTTTGATGTTGGTGATGGTTGTGAATGTGGTGAATGGCTGCTGTAGTGCTACTGGTGATGGTGATGGTGCTGATGCAGGTGCAGGTGCAGGTGCAGATGCAACAAGTAGTTTTGGTGTTGGAATCTATAAT
Source organism: Teleogryllus occipitalis (assembly GCA_011170035.1). Taxonomy (NCBI): domain Eukaryota; kingdom Metazoa; phylum Arthropoda; class Insecta; order Orthoptera; family Gryllidae; genus Teleogryllus; species Teleogryllus occipitalis. Next base: position 415,327 of record BLKR01000359.1, read on the forward strand.
TACTACATAGATGATTGTATCTGAATTATTGCAAATATTATGAAACTCTTAATTTTAAAACTATTAATTATACACATGTCATTTTCTATTTGCATTGTGGTTTAGATTCGTTACATTACTTCGAATTTCTCAATTTTCTATATTCTTGCATTTATTTACATTCTGAATGTAAATTTAATTATGTCCATTTTTATATCCTTTTTAAACCATTTAATACATCTGTCCTGTAAATTTAAAAGATGGGATTTTCTGATTATGGTTAAGAGAAGATAGTCTTATAAAATGTAAATATTAGAGTTATTAATTTTCAATATAATTAACATGCAGTGAAATAAAATTTATATCTGAAACTCTGTTTTCTAAAATGAAAATTATCAACTGAAATAGTTTGAACTTGTCATTAGAATTCATTGAAAATATTTGAATGTAGGAAGGAATTTTATTGTTGGTCAATTCTGTTCTGGGTTCCTTGATGATTGTAATTTTGTTTGCCACAGTAAGATAAATTTTGGTTTTTAGTTCCTCAATCTGAAATATTACAAATTTTGGCAAAAATTAATATAAGTATGTAGATATGTTTCTGTGTGTGTGCATGTGTGCGTGCGTGCATATATGTGTGTGTTTCTAGCTGTGTGTGTGTGTGTGTGTGTGTGTGTGTGTGTGTGTGTGTGTGTGTGTGTGTGTGTGCCTATGTCTGTGTCTGTCTGTGTCGATGTTCAAATGAGTGAGGGCAGTTGTCCACCTTCACTTCAGTATTTGTGTTTGTATAATGTGTAAGCATACATGACTGTAACATGTACGTGTCTGTGTTCCTACATTTTTATGTATGTAATGTTGTTTTAATCCTCTGAGGCAAACAGGAGTCATTTCAGTGTATTTGGAGCAAAAATTATCCATTTTCCTTTGAATGTAAATTAGACTTTCTCATCTCCAATGTGATATGCAGTCCTTTTTTTTTTTTTCTTCCCCAGAGCATGAGTAACTGTATGTATGCATGTTGGGAGGAAAAAGGAAAGAAAGTGTGTGCATGTGTGTATGCATGCACACATGCTTTTACAATGGACAATAAATGATGAGAATTTTAACATTCATGTTTGTTGTTCCATTTTCTTCAGTTTTCTGAGTATAAATCTCATTGCTTATAAGTCATGTTATGGCTGATGCTTAGAAATCTGTGTGTTGATGTGCTGTGTGCAACATGAAATTATGCTAAATCTGGTGGCGACAATATGCTGCATTTTCTGGTATAATTTTTCTAGTGTGTTTTGTCCATTGTGTTGTGGCTATTAAATTTAAGAGGTATGTTGTTCAAATCTTAATCCATTTTGCAAAATGTTTTTGTGCTATATCCAGAAATTTTCATTTGTTCAAGATTTGGTTGCATTAGTATTTTATTTTCCAGTGTGGTAAATTACAAATTATTTCAGTCAAAATAATCTCTGTGAAAGTATAGCCATCAGTTCATGAACATTAGTACAATTAGTACTTACTGAACCAAATGTTTACCTGGACTCTGGAGTGACTTTGTTGTTTAAAGAGGAAAATAGAATAGTCTTATGTCAATGAAAAAACAGCACGTCACACTTGAAACAATTTTTCAGCAAATTTATACTTGCATGACTCTTGACATTTTAGTGCTTCACTTTCAAATGTGTCAGCATTTGTATTGAGAACTTGAGTGATAATAATGGAAAAGACATGATCAATATTTTTTTGTGTAAGTGGGGTAAGGTTGTAAGGAATGCATGTGCTCAAACTAATGGTCATGTTATGTAAATATTAGGATCCAATACAATTATGACAAGCTTATATAATCCTTTATGAATAAAGATGTGCTTTACATATAATTACCTTTTTATTAAAGTATATTTACATTTAATGATAACCTTAGCTAGGTCTAGTCAGTTTGTTGTTTGATAATTTATGTCTTGCATAGTTTAATTCATTGTTTTCTTGTATGGCAAAATATCTTGACCACCCTACGACAACAGGAACAACAAACAATAATAATAATAATAATAATAATAATAATAATAATAATAATAATAATAATAATAATAATAATAATAATAATAATAATAATAATAATTTTATTCTACCTTCGACTTCTTTTATCCAATATTTTTCTTTTTCCTTGTAGTCTAAATGGTTGTTGTCCAGTTGCCTTCACTTTTGTCATCTTTCTCTTTGCTTCATCTTCAGCACAAAATAAGGTGTTCTCTTTTTTTCTTTTTTTGGCATCTTATCACAAGTGGGAACAGCTGACATCTTAGTTCATTCTCCTTCGGTATCTCTGCAAGGGTTTGTATTTGAGCCTCATAAACATTGTTGAGGCATCACTGTCTATTCCTTGCTACTTTTGTATGTATGTGTTCTCAACAATGTAAAATCAACAAGCCTTTTTTTATTCAATGGTTGTTATGTTAAATGCCATCTAATATAATTAAAAAAGAAAATCTTTTGAACTATGGCTAAGTTTGGAAGATTTGCTGTGTGCTGATTATGGAGTTCACTTTCCCTTATATTTCATTATGATTAATCACAATTTTAGTTTTCATTGCGTTTGTTGTAAGCTATATTCAGATTCTATAGTTGTAGGTTAAATTTTCTTTACTTTTCTCTTTGATTTGTGTAGGAGCTTAATATTGTAGAATATCAGGGTCTGACTTTAACATGTTCTTGGATGAGGAGGAGGAGAGAGGTGTCAAAATGTTATGTGATTTTCAACAGTATTTTTTAAAATTTTATTTACTTGTTTGATTGTTTGTCTTGTGTACTGTATTTGAGAATTCATGTGACAGTCCTTGTCATCTATTGTTGGGGTTTTACATCACCCATCAGAGTCTTGATGTAATTGCTTTAAATAAGAATTTGTTTTAAGTCCTCAGCTTCTCTCTTGATCAGTTCTTTTAAAATTGTCTTCTTGAGTAAAAACATACATACTTTATTTCTCTAGTGCTTTTATTTTCTTTATTTTTTTCTACATTTCAGATAATGTTTTCAAATCTAAGAGATGCTATTTGCCAAAAAGTTTCTTGAATGTTGCTTTTAAAAATATCTTATATCTTATAAATTCCATATGTCATGTGCTGTACATTGTTTTATGGTTCTGGAGTACTTTACTTTAATGGGCGTAAAAATTCTTAGCATATCTTTCTACCAAAGCCTCAGTTCCTTGCTTACATTGCTCCTTTTCTTATCTCTCTTTTTCTAATGTACATTCCTTCAGGGATAAAATTACATTTCTCAAGCAATTCCAGAAATGTTTAGTAAGATTTTTTGTTTTGACAACTAATTAATGTCAACCTTTAATAAAGATTTGAATAACTTGCTGTTTTTATTCTTGGATTGTAAACTTTTTCCCTATACTTTTATTTGAATTCTGGCTCTCATCATCATTTTTCTCCTCTTCCTCCTCTTCTCTTCTTCATCTTCTCCTCCTCCTCATCTCCTCTTCCACCTCCTCTTCCTCATCTCATCTGTCTCTTCCACCTCCTCTTCCTCATCTTGTCCTCCTCCTCATCCTCTCCTCCTCATCTTGACTTCCTCCTCACGTACTCTTCCTGCTCATCTTCTTCTCTGCCTCATCTCCCCCTCATCACCTTATCATCCTTCTCCTCCTCATCCTCCTTCGTTCTCCTCACATCCTCCATTCTTTGTCACATTTTCCTCCTCCTCCCATCCACCTCCTCATCCTCCTCCTTAACCTCACCATCCTTTCTTCTTCTTCTTCTTCTTCTTCTTCTTCTTCTTCTTCTTCATCTTCTTCTTCTTATTCTTCTTCTTCATCTTCTTCTTCTTCTTCTTCTTCTTCTTCTTCTTCTTCTTCTTCTTCATCTTCTTCTTCTTCTTCTTCTTCTTCATTATTATTATTATTATTATTATTATTATTATTATCATTATCATTATTATCATTATTATCATTATTATCATTATTATCATTATTATCATTATTATCATTATTATCATTATTATTATTATTATTATTATTATTATTATTATTATTATTATTATTATTATTTTAGTAGTAGGTTGCAGTTAAATTTAAGTCAAATATAAAATTTTCAATTAATCAAGAGCAGGACTTTTAATTAAGAATCCTGCTAGTTCTGCATGTAAAATCATTGTTTCTACATCGCCAACTCATGTCTATTAACATCATACTTTTATCTTGAAAATTATGTTGATTATGTTTTACATTTGATATTCTGCAAATTTCATCAGTCTCTTCCTTTTGTTATTACTTTATACTGTTCACACAATTTTTTTTCCCAAGACTAAATAGCATGAGGGATCTGAAAGAAATAAAACACTGATTGTAAGAACAGCCACAAGACTTAAATACCTTTTCTGATCGGACAAAAAAATGGGAATTACAGCTGAACCCTTCAAAATGCAAAACCAAAATTTCAACTTTGCAAAGAACAAATATCCCTCACTTTTTAAAAGTAAATACTTACCTGCCTACATGTGCCCCTTCAAATAAACCAATTAAATACCTTGTCATCCTACTGGATTCTCATCTCACATGGAAACCTCATATTATTCATTAACTGAATAAATCTTACAGGGCCCACTCAAATTATTTCCTCGTATTATTATAAAATCATCTCTAAAAATTGAAAATTCTCTATTTCTCTACAAATCAGTCCTAAGACCCTCAATAACTTACGCAGCCCCGATCTGGGGAGGTGCCGCTTCTTCCATTCTGAAACCCTTCCAAACCTTCTAGAATAAAGTGCTACATACAATTACCAATGCCCCGTGGTATATAAGCAACAGACAACTTCATAGAGAACTGGTCATAGAACCAATTACAAATTATATTTTCATACTGTCATCCAAATTCTTTTCTAACCTCCACATTGCCCCTTGCACTAGCCACTTAAACTTCAATAAAACCAGCATTGCTCCTACAAGAATAAAATCCAATCTCCCAAAAGATCTGTTCCATCCCTCATGACCTAAAGAAATAATTATCTCACCTCACTCTATATCTTGCTCTTCTCTTACTCTTCATTTATTATATTTCATTAAATTAGCAACAATTGCCGTAGAGGTACCCAATGGGGATGTCCTTAATCAGAAATAGGGGTATGACAGTGAGCTAATTTGCAGTTACTCGTTCCTACAGTTACCATACAGGTCACTAGTGCAGTCATCTATTATGTAACATATGTAAAAGCTATCACTCACCTGTTAAGTGCTAATTTCACTAATCTGGTTAAATAAGATAATAAAAAAACAAAAAAAAACCTGCCACACAGATTGCAAGTCACGTTGAATCAACTTTTGGAAAACTAAGAGAAACAATAAAATTATTGCATGAATTGTGAGATATAAATGAAACTTAAACTGAGGATTAAGTAGCAGTCATCAAGTACATTGTTAATGTTCAACAATCTGCTACATTGTTTGTATAGTATAATATATTTTTGTGTCATGGATCAATTTTCAATCAAATTTCAAAGTGCAGTTACTGTTCTGATGGCCCTGAGTGAAATTTCATTGCTTTCACAACTCTTAGTGTAGATATAAAACAAAAAATATGATGATATTTTGAGTAGTATGTTGTTAACTCTTGCAATACCTTGTTGAGGGTATTAATTAACAATTAATACCTATAAATTGCGTTGAGGTTCAGTAGAAAAGGAAGTCGTCTTATTAATTGATGGCCACCACCTCCTGAAATCTATTATTTTATATCTGTCCACGAGTGCACTGTGAAATTCCTGTTTGTGTTTATTATATGCTCATTAATTCCCAGGTAGTGTATTATTTCTTTGATATTCAGAAGAATGTTTCACTTTTCTTCACACAACTATTGCCAAAAGGTTTTCCTCCACTTTCATAACAATACTTACATTAGCAATTTATTTTTTCTAAACCAAGTAGTACCACAAATTACTGTAGTGACTACACTTGCGAAGAAAATAACCAAAGTCATGGCTTTCTGGTGTTTCTGCATTTACTGTTCCATAGTAAGAAATTGTGACTTTGTGTGCTCTATCTGATTGAGCTCCATGTAAAGTATGCATTCTCACTTTTAATCAAATGTGAACTTATGGGTGTTCTTGCAATCAGTGATTCAAGTGGTTTCCAATAAATGGAAACAAAAATATCCAAAATGTTTTATTTTCTTTATACTTAGGCTGCATTATTCTTCTATGGTAAAACATTGTTGAACATTTATTCTTTATTCTTCTTGGAGCAGAGAGTTGATTGTCTTAATATTTGTGTGTGATTTTTAAAAAAATGTATTTATTTATTTATTTATTTATTTATTTAAGGTTGCATTAACTTTGAGGTCATTAGAACCACATTATTGATTTTAATGTTAGGGTATCTGTGTGAATAGTCAGTTGTTAAGAGGACCACCAGGTAGCATCTCCTTGTACTCTTTACACGTGCTCCTATGCCACTGCTCAGTGGCCAGAATTCAAAAGGAATTAGGTCAGTGGTAGGCGTTAGGACACTTCACAGGGCTTGGACTAGCTCCTGTGAAGCATTCAAGCTTGTTTTTTCGGTACAAATAACACCTGAGATTGTCTCGGAATCGAACCTGGTCCTCCTCGGTGAAAGGCAAGAGACTTTCACTCTGAGCCACGAGTTGGCAATATTTGTGTTTGTCTATAATATAATATTCCTTTTTTAAATTATCAATTAATATTCGTACTATTCAAGCATTGACATGTGAGATGTTATTGAGCTGTAATCTCACTTCATAATTCATGTTAGCTTTCTGCTCCATTAACATTATTTACATGACTTACCTGTGCTTTAGAAAGTTATCTAAACTTCATGATCACATTGTTGTTACCTTTAATTAACTGTTTAACATTCATTAACTATTAATTGTTTCACCTTCCTTGGTTTTAATGCGGTGTTGCTGAAAACTGTGTATCAACAAATGCGAGGTAAATTTTAAAACTCAAGTTATTCTTTCTTTGGAAATTGTAAGTCTCCTCGTGCATTTGTATAATGTTATTTGGAATCAACATTGTCTGGTCAGGTGAAGTGTGGTTTCAATTTGGATGTTCTCTCGCTCCTATTTTTTCCCTTTCCCTGCCCATGAAATTCTTGATTTCAATGTTCTTTACTTTTTCTTTTTCTCTTTCTTTCTTTCTTTCTCTTTCTTTCTTTCTTTCTTTCTTTCTCTTTCTTTCTTTCTTTCTTTCTTTCTTTCTTTCTTTCTTTCTTTCTTTCTTTCTTTCTTTCTTTCTCTTTCTTTCTCTTTCTTTCTTTCTTTCTTTCTCTTTCTTTCTTTCTCTTTCTTTCTTTCTCTTTCTTTCTTTCTCTTTCTTTCTTTCTCTTTCTTTCTTTCTCTTTCTTTCTTTCTTTCTTTCTTTCTTTCTTTCTCTTTCTTTCTTTCTCTTTCTTTCTTTCTTTCTTTCTTTCTTTCTTTCTCTTTCTTTCTTTCTTTCTTTCTCTTTCTTTCTCTCTTTCTCTTTCTTCTCTCTTTCTTTCTTTCTTCTTTCTCTTTCTTTCTTTCTTCTTTCTTTCTTTCTTTCTTTTCTTTCTCTTTCTTTCTTCTTTCTTTTTCTTTCTTTCTTTCTTTCTCTTTCTTTCTTTCTCTTTCTTTCTCTTTCTTTCTTTCTCTTTCTTTCTTTCTCTTTCTTTCTTTCTCTTTCTTTCTTTCTTTCCCTCCCTCTACAAAAATTGAGTCATGCATATGTGAAGATTCATAGAGTATCTAAATGCTCTCGCACAAAATTTTATTATTTGTGCATGTGGTTCTTCATAGAACTTACACACTTATGAATATAGCGATTCTATGCATTAGTTTAAGGGCCTGACTATTTTTCATTAGAAATTTAATATTATTAAGTGGAAAATTTTGTGTGTGAATTTGAATAGGTGATGAACTACATGTTCCATTCATCATCTGTTTTGATTTTTAAAAAAATATTTTAATACTATTTAGGTCAAGAGGTGTGAATGCTATATTTTGTTAAGATGATTTTGCAGAGAAAAATAAATCTTATTTCAACAGGCTTAGGTAAACGGCTTTGTGAAGGGATGACCGCACAAGTATTAAGGCTTACCAGTTGGGGGAAATAAGAATTATGCACGGACTTCAAATTGCTGCAAGAGATAGTCAATGAACATGGAGTGCACCTGATAACTGTATCCACTCTAGATAAAGGATGTGAAAAGTTTTGCCTTTGAGTCCATGCCATCAAACTGTTACTTTTCTAAGTGAATGGTTACACACTTACCATAAGAAGTATTTAATTAAAAATGCATTTATTAATAATCAAAGTGATAATAACATCAACAATAATAATAATAATAATAATAATAATAATAATAATAATAATAATAAATAATATAATAATAATAATAAATAATATAATAATAATAATAAATAATATAATAATAATAATAAATAATATAATAATAATAATAATAAATAATATAATAATAACAATAATAACAACAATAACCATAATCGCAATCATAATAATAATAAATCTTCTGAAAAGGTGTATTTTTAGAGTGGGAAACGTGTAAGTACTTGTTTGAATGCTAGTTGTGTACTGCTTCAGAATTCAGAGTAAAAGTGTCTTTGTTTCCAATGACAACCTTCTTAATATTAATATTAAAATTAATATTCACTGAGCCACATTCAGTTTTATTTATGAATTAGAAGTTGAGTTGAGTTGAGTTGGTCATACAATTATACAATTATTATACAATAAAAACTCTACAATAGTAATAATAAAAACAATTATTAAAACATTACTAGTAATCACCATGGCTAAAGCAACTAACAGTTCAGGAAAGAAGAAAGAAGAAAGATTTTGGCCAGGCTTCGTATTTCTACATCAGCGCTACTTCAGTGAGGCACAGTAAGGGGAAATGTATCTACTTCAGTCACAGTTTGAATGGATGAATGATCAATGCAAAACAAAAAGTCTTTATGATATGAGATGGATGATTTTATTTTTTAAAGGGAAGTAATGTTTTAGTTAGTGTAGTATACTGTAAAACAGGTTGGGCAGAAAAACTGTCAATTTTTATAAAGTGTGTGTTATTTGTTCATGTCTTAAATAGATCATGGTTCAGTTTGTTGTAAAGCCTTCTAATAGGGTACTCTTCTGATAAAGTGTAGTTTGAGAGTGGGAATTCAGTGTGTGCATACTACTTCAGAGTGAAAGTGTCTCTTTGTTTCCCACGAGAATCGTATCTCTTGAAGAACACTATTTCAATTACAGTAAAACCGTGAATTGAGTGCATAATCTAGCAAGATGTGTACTTTAATCCAAAAACTCATATATCAAAGTTCCCAGTAAGAAATAATTGAAATGCTAATGATTTGCTCACAACACAAAACTATTTACTCCGATACAATGATTAATACAAAATACTCTAGGCCTTGTAGTCAATAAATATACATAGCTATACCTCTAGTGAGGCCATAAAAATGCTTTGTGCATCATGGACATGGCAACAATGCTGGTATGTATATTGTCTGGTTCTATGTATATTGACTGCACAACCAAGGGATGCCAACTAAAATTGAATGTTTGAGAAAATTGCTGTATACACAATTCCACTGTGATGTTGGAGGGAGGGGGAAAATGGCTCAATTGTGAATATGTGACACTCAACGGTTCTACTTGACTTTTTGCAATGCCAAAGAATCATCAATAGTATTCATTTATCAAGTTAAAATTCCCTTAAAATTTTTGTCCATGCTGTAAAACGTGGGCAAAATTGCAATCTAGCAATATAGAGGCACTAAGAACAATTTGTTCTTAGTGCCTCTATATTGGAGCTTGATTGAAGGGTGTACAGAGCTTAGCAAGATTTATTGACCTTCTTAAGATCTTACAGGTGAGGATTTCGCTTTGTTTTCATGGATTATTAGACTAAGGAGATATTGTTGTGTAGTTATTATTTATGAACAAATATGAAACAGTTTTCTTTGAATTGGTGATTCATGAAATTTGGAAAGAACATCTTCAAATTCAAAAGAACATCTCCACCTTTGTTCTCATGTAGGTATTGCATATCTTCAAATTCATTATTCTCCTATATTATTTTATTTATTTTTTATTTCTCTGTCTCTTCGGATGAACATTTACTAAATTGTATTTTCAGAATATCACTACAGGAAATGTATTTTAGAATTATTTGTGTGCCTTAATTTAGTTGAAAATTTTATTAATTTTGTATGAGAAACACTTACTGGTCTGACAGTTGTTTTGATCCCATCAAGTCATTGTACAAGGTTTTTACTTTGTAGTTTACATGTACTGTTATAAAAAAAAGGTAAAGTTTATTTATTTATTTTTTGTTAATTGTTACGAAATAGGTTTCCTTCTTTTTCAGAAATTAATACTATTATCTATACTTAGTAATTGAAGCTATTGCTCATTTTGGTTTATTTTGGAGAGGTTTTGGGTGGCAATGATTTCAAATCGGTTTTAATCGTATCATATACATTTCAAAATTGTGTTAGGTTGAGTTGTGCGCAAGTGTATTCTTTGCTTCATCACTCAAAACTTTACTTAGAAGTTAAAAGATACATCAACATCTCAATTTTGTGTGTGTGTGTGTGTGTTTGTCTTTCTTTGTTCCTTTAGGAAATATTGAAATCTCCCACCCTCTAAAATATCACATAAAGATGTATTATTGATGTACAAAAATATTGAATTGAGAACTTAAGAGAGAAAAAACTTGCATTTATCAATTCAATATAATCTTTGTGACCATCTGTGTAAACTATCATACAATTATGTCCAATTAATTACTTTAAAGAACATCAGTGTTTATAATGATTAACAACAATACATGAGTTTTGTATGTTCTTTATTCTCAATGCTTTGAACATTTGTATGTGCTTGTCTTCAGGAGGATCTATAAAGTTACAGCACAATTATGAACATGCCATTTTTCACTAAATAAAATGAATCCAATATAAAAATGAATGATTAATATAAATGTGAAAATAAAAATGTTAGATTTAAGTAATTGATGTATTTAGATAAAAATGGCTTTAACTTTATGGATCTTCTTCAAGACAGCACATACAGATGCTCAAAATGTTGAGAATAAAGAATATACAAAACCTGGCACTCGTGTACTCTTGTTAATCATTATTATCATTGACCTTCTTTAAAAAAAATAATTGGACATAATTATATGATTGCATTAGTCTAGTATCCGATAAGGTACTGGAATGTCAAATCATTTTCCTGGTGCAAATTTTTGTGTAAACAAACCCTTTGGTAATTTATCTTACTCTGAAATATTTGTACTTTCACTCAGTGAGATATGAAGAGCGTGTATTTATTAGGGATGATTTACAGAAAATAATATTTGATACTAAATATTGCTTACCACACTGATAGGCCATGGTCCATCAGTGATCTATCAGCTGGAAAGCAATATTGGTATTGATCCCAGCCATAAAAACAAGAGCGTATTTCACAGCCAGAGTCTGTAATTACTTGGCTGACCAGGAGATGCTGCGACCTAGACAGGTGCCAATGGTTCAGCTGCCATTCTGCAACTTTTCTCAGGGCGAAATGCATTTTGTCCTGATCAACACAACATCTCCCAGACAGCCAAGTAGTTACAGCCATGAAAACATCCGTTTTTTATAGATACAAAATTTACTACAAGTTACTGTTCCTCACTTAGATTAAGGGTACTGTAAAATATAGCAAAATTTTCTCTGATTTATGTTTACATAAAAAATTATTCATGTTTAGAATTATTACATCACTAAGTATATGTTAAAACTATTTGTTGAAATTCAAAAATTTTTGAGAAGTATTAGCTACTTGCCACTAAAAGATGAAAATGTTTATTGTTATTACATGAACGATGATGATGACAATGATGATGATGATGATGATGGTGATGATGATGCTTAGAAAGTAATTAATGTAAAGGAAACTTAGATTATTGAAAAGTATTTAGTATTGAGTATCTTGTTGTGGACAGTGTGAATCATTTCAAAATAATCAGACTGTTAATCATAATATTCTTATTTTATATATCTATATTTTAAAGACTAGAGTTGTAGATTTGTATCCAAAACTATTTTTCACACCTTATAATTGTGATAAGTGTAGTGAAGGCAAACCAGTTCATCTTGCACAATCACCTAACTTATTCATTTTATAGTTGCTCTGGAAAACCGAGTATCAGTTATCTGAACATGGTCATCCTGTAACATATGGCACCAAAAGAAGATACATGAAAGAAAACTAACCTTCCCACATTCTTGATTTTCCTTTTTACACATTTGTTCTACTTTCATATAGACCTTCACAGTTCTTCACTTCTGCTATCATTAATTGAAGGGACAGATAATAGTTGCGTACCTATAGATATTAGGTAATTAGTTTATTTAAGACATTCATTTCATTTCCTGGTTAACGTAATACAGAAATGTAGTAAAGAAAAATGATTTTCCTAGGGGAATGAGCAATTAGTGAAAGGTAATTGATTATGTTCCTTGCGTGCAAAATATGGCTTTATGTATTGTAGCAACTGCATCTCCTATTGTAATTGAGGTAATTTTGAAGTTAAGTGTAGTAAAATATGCATATTTGTGGCTTTGTGGTTTTACAATAATTTTGTTTAAATTTATATGGTTGTTATTGGTTACGTAGAAGTAGTTGTAGTATAAGTAGTTGTCATAATGCTTTTTTCATTATTGTTATTTCGACTTCTACCATTACTTTGTGTATTTTTCTTTTGTTTGTTATTTGCAAGAGTAATTTTATCTTTGTAGCTTTATAAATTGTTGATTGGTTGAGTTGTTGCGAATTCATTGTTGTTATTTGTTTTTGTCTTTCAAAAATATAGGTGTCCCTGAATTATACCGGCAAAAATCAAGTAGACTTATAGTTATTCAAGGAAGTGTGACTCAATCATTTCTCTAGCGAAAATTTACATTTTTGAGAAAACGTAATTTCTTTCAGGTGAGCAATTTGCATTCTCTTCACTCCAAAGGCACTAGAGTCATGCTATGTTGTGAGGTAAAAGAGGAGGGTTGAGGTTGCTAGCAGTAAGCCTGGCGTGGGGGGGGTCAACTATCCTACTTTGAGTTGCTAGATTCGCCCCCCTTTCCCTTGGTTATTAGGCCACACACCATCACTGCCGACTTCACCTTTTTTCTTTCCTCAATGCAGTGCAGTTGCAGTCAGTACATGTCTCAGTGCAGCACTGAATATTTGAATACCAAAGCACCTCGGAAAAAACATACCAAACTTCCTCAAATAATAATGAGGGTCTACATGATTTTTGTTGGTATAATGAAGGGGGATTCTGTGTGTGTGTGTGTGTGTGCGCGCGCACGCGCGTGCGTGTGTGTGTGTGTGTGTGTGTGTGTGTGTGTGTGTGTGTGTGTGTGTGTGTGTGTGTGTGTGTGTGTGTGTGCACCCACACTCACACATAGTGTCTGTGATTAAATGTTACAAACTTTTAAGGCACGAAGGTGGGTGGGTGGGGGTGGAGATGATCACTTTTGCCATTGAGCATGTTGTGGGAAACTTCATATATACTGTGATTGTGAAGCTTGACTGCATAAAAATGAGTTTAAGGTTCCTGCCAGTCAGGAAAAATGTCACGTGTGTTACTCTCTTGTATGAAATTTTTCACCACATGTTCTTTGGCAAAAACAGATTATCTTCAACCCCCTACTTACCCTAGAAGTGTGAAGTATTTATTCTGAGACATTCTATGAATAATAGTGAATCACAGCATAGAAAACAATTATAATGTCTTGTATCTAAGCTGTCTTTTTCTATTAATTGTTGTAGGAGAGGGAGCTGAAACGTCAGCAAGCAGTCCTCATTAAGGAACAAGTAAGTATCTGGGACTGCTATCAGTTATGAATTTAATATCCACTTATTTTACTGATTGGAAATAGGGGTATTTCCCTTAACCAACACCAAATATGTTTCTTGAGTAGTATTGAGAATTTTTTTCATTATGCTAAGTTTTCTGAAGTACCAGTTCATGTGAATGAAATACCATTTCATATAATTAACAACATTGTAATAGTATCTGGGACATTCTCCTTGAGTATATTTTGAATTTAGTTTAAAATATTTGATGAGAAAGCAGTTTAAATGGCAGTGGCATGTTTTAAGATCAATGTCAATTCACTTATTTACAATTTTAATGTATTAAAAAAGTATGTAGAACATAAAATCCAATATGTTCAGTTAAATATCCTTTTTTAAAATTTCAATTAAAATTGTATTATGGTTTCAAAATATTTCTATAAAGCTTTTTCTTCTCTTGAAAAGAAAAATAATGATAATGAACATAATGCATGAAACATTTCAGTATTTTAGAAATCTGTGATACAATGCATTGTAAAGTTAAGGAAAAGCATTATTATAATTGTTTACTAGTATTTAGGTCACCTTCAGACAATTTCCATTCACTCTATTCTAGATCATTCTTAAGAGTATGAATGGTTTGTTGAAGAATGTTTTTATGATTGTTACTTGCTTGAGCATTACCATCTGAATAAACTTTTGATTTATCTAATAATTATATTAAATAAACCTTGAAAGTTTGATAAGTTTCTGAATCAATGAAATTCCAAAATCTGAAAGTATTTGGGAGTATTAAGATCACATTTATTTGTTTGTATTGGCTATCCAAGTGTTACATGTTGATAATTTGTATAGCAGTTCTTTTCAAGGCCAGTTGACTGGAGAATTCAAGTTCTTTTTGTGTACAGACCTCGGCAAAGCCTTTAAAGTGATAGCTGTAACTTTTATAACATGGTACCGCCTGAATATGTGACATTTGGCTTGGAAAGCCGTCTGTGAAGCAGATGGTTCCTCTTAAGCAGGTGCCATACAGTACCTATCTGTGTAATTTGAACTTTGTGTGAATGTGTCATATGTCTTTTTACATAGATTTATGATTTTTCAAAAGACTATTACTAATTTCCAGAAGAGCATTTACAGACATTATGTTAGGTTTATTTCACCATTTACAGAAAATATCACTTCTGTGTTGTACTGTGGTTAATCATTAATGTTGGCTCTGTATCTTCATTTCAGTTTACTCTAAGGTGCACGGTAGGAGCCATCATGGCTTTTTGGTAGGGTGAATAGCTACTGACTGGACACCTGGGGGCCTGGGGTACAAACTCAGTAGGGTTTAAGGATTTTCTTCACCCCAGATCGTCCGGAACAGCTCCCAGGTCCACTCAACCTGCTTTCCAATGAGTAAAAGGATTATTTTTAGGGTTCAGGAAGCCAGAGTGTGTTGCAGGCTATAACGCTTCTTAGTGCTGAGGTATAGCATTTGTGGGATTCTACTTCTATAATCCATTGGGGCCTACAGGGTGTGAAGGACTGCTTAACTCACTACAATTCTGAATCATGTGAATTTTGGTTCTAGTGTTTCATTCTCCTTTATTATGTTTGTGCTCATGTCATTCCTTTTTTGTCTAAAACCAGAATTGTTCCTTTTTTTGTTGGAAAAAATTAGTGTCATCAAATATTCCATTGTCTTTTGTTATACATTGTTTTTCAGTTATGTGTATTAGTTAGTATTCAAAACCTTTCCCATTTTATGCAGTAAAGGAACTAGTAGTCTGCACCAAAAAGTTAAATAGAAATTTATTGTTAAAATCATCCTATAAATACTCTTATTTAGTATACTTTGTTTGAAACTCATTATTCATTGTTCTTACTTGATCTCATTCAGTATTCTATGACAAGACAGACAATTTAGAGATATGTACACAAGTTCACAGGGGAGAGTCATAGCCTGCAAACTTTCTTTCCCTATGTTCCAGTCTAATTCTTTCACTTTCTTCAATTGCTTCATTTTATTCTTTCATATCAAGGTGATATTACAATACTGTTCAACAAAGAAAATTGATGAACATTTAAATAATCAGATAAAAGCGTTCTTTTAACATTTCATTTTTTAACATATTGCAAAGATGTTATAATGGTATTATGGATAATTGGTATATAACCAAAAGATTTGTAAAAATTTCTCAAATTGTCCATTTCAAATTAAAGTTGTGTTAATGTTTCTGTAAGGGGGCTGTGGCATCTTAATTCATTTATAATGTAAATAATTCAAGCTAATAATACTTTAATTTAAAGTGTAATCAGTGAAACAGCTAGTGACATGATTCTTTTAGTTACCTTTTTTATGATGGATGAATAGTATTTACGAACAGTATTACAAGTATGTATGCAACATCTTGATTTCATTGTTACAATTAAAATGTTATTATTACTGTGAAATGAATGTTACTTCCAAGCTAAATGAATCATAGAATGCCTTCGGTTCCCTTGATAGAAGTAAACAAAGTTCTTATGTGCAGTTAATGGTGATACAACTAGATTTTTGGGCTCCCCCTCTTAGAGCAAGAAATGATCTCTTTGCAAATTAAAAAATTAATTGGTCAGCTCTGCATTTTCCTAATAAATAGTTTTGTGATTAGGTTAACCTGTATAAGGACATCAATGCTTTCATGCCCCTGAAATTGTGAATTATTATGAAGTAAAAATGCATGCCCATAAACTGATTTTGTTCCACTTTCTTAGTAAATTTTTGTGTTTAGGATTTCTGAAGAATTTTTGTAAACATTTCTCAGCTATTCATTTTTGTTGTTTTGTCCATATTTGTTTTATCATTACTTCTTATTTATGCAATTGCATGCTTGTTAATCGGTCATGCCCTTTCATTCTTCTCTAAGTATCCATGCTTGCAGAACAAACACAGTATTTCTACATATGTATTACAAACATTTGAGTTTGTGTATGTTAATATATTATAGTAACATTGTGTCTGAAATTCCTACTTTTTTGGAAGTTTTCAGTGAAATGTAAATAAATTCTGATTAATTTTTTTTAAAAAACATCAATCTTTGACATCAATTATCTATTTGCATGTTTATCACAAAGCTTGCTCTTTGGATAGTGGTCAATTTGAAATTTGCCAACAGATAAATATGATTGACCACAGTACATCTGTTACCATGTCCAGCCGCAACGTTTTGAAATGTACTTCCATTTTCCTGGTTATAATGAGCATTACAGAACTTCACATTCTTTTCTTACTCCAAACTGTGATTACTAATGTTGATGCATTGCTTTTGTAGCACTATAGTTGGCTTGTGGCCAATCTTATTGTGCTTTTTGTTGTTTGGTTTTTATTTTTATTTTTATTTATTAATTTTTTACTTTAGAGTTAATTTAATGTATTTCACTTACATGTATTTTGTATGCTTATTTTTGTGTTATGTTTCTGGTCCTGGTATTGGTAATTTGTAAAGAGTAATAACTGTATTGAGATATGAGCATTGGTCGGGACTGCTCCCTTTAACCTTATTTATTATTTTATCTATAATTTAATTTTTTGTTCTGTTTATGTGTACTATAGTGTTTCCTTTTTTTTTTTTTATGCCATTCCATTGTTTGGCCTTTTCCTTTCACGTGACAGTAGAAGTGTGTTCTAATTAAGACTGAAAAATTAGTTCATTCTTTTAATACATTCCAACCCTTGCTCATTTCTTAGTGTCAAAACAGTTTAGTGTGTTGCTGTTGCCTGATGATTTTGTTTCATTTTCCCTCAACATTGAAAGTCTTTTATTTTTATATTATTTTTGTAAGTGTGTTTAATGTTTTACATTTTCATTACATTATATATATTTAAAATAAATTATCAGGCAATGGATTTTAATGTGATAAGTGTGTTATCACTTTCATTCAACCACTTCATTTTAAGATCAAAGGTAGGCATACCAAAATTACAATTTTGGTGAATCCAGAGTTGAACAAAAAAAATTAGAGCTTGTGCACAATAAAAAATCTTGATGATATTATTATTATTATTATTATTATTATTATTATTATTATTATTATTATTATTATAGTATTAAAATAATAAAAATAATAATATATGAAAAGATAATGCAGATAAGATAATATTTTTTTGTTGTTGATGTCAGTAAATATTTACTGGGCAAAAGAAAAGAGTAGCTCTTATGTCATTGATTATATTTTGTTTTCTAGTTCCTCCTTTATGAACTTAATGTAAAATATCATTTCAAAAGAACAATGAGCAAATTATAAAGGTAAAAATACTATTTTTCTTAATTTGCAGATACACAGCACTAAGTAATAATTTTCTTATTATTCATGAAATGTATTTTAAAGTGGTAGCTGTAAAGAATGTGATGACACAAGTATTACTGACATTCGTTTATTGAAGGGCAAACAATAGTGTGAGCTATGAGAGCAGGGTTTAGTGAAACCAAGTTCTAATGCTCTTAATCACTTATTTTTTGTTTGTTTTATTTGGTTTGTTTGTCTGTTTGTTTGAATTGTGCATCCTGGCTTTCCTTAAATATCCATTGATTTTCCAATTCCTTTGCAATCCTTCACTTTTGAGATACATTTGAAATTGAAGAACCTACAGGCTATGGTCATTAATTGTATAAAGCAGAAGGAACTTACAACTTGTAAACTGAAATTACTGTATTTAATCTTGTACATATTAGCATGTAGCTTTGTTTTTATTTGCACTTCAAATGTGGGTCATTGCATTACTTGGCATGTTTAGAATTACTTAAAAACATGCACTTTATGATTAATTATGGCATGTCTATTTACATCGTACCTTTTTTATGCTATATCATGAGAAACTACATGATGATTAAAATATAATATTCAAGGCAAGACATACAATTATTAACAATAGTAAAAATACATTCTTATGTCTTTTTATTGAAATTTGAAGCAGTAGCGATCAACTCGTATTTTCTGGCTCAGTGGTGTTCAAATTCTATATTGGGCAATTGGAAACGGAGCCATAGTTAATAAATACATGTTTTTATTGCAATAATGATGGAGATATAAACTGCTCAGAAAGCATATAACCATTTCACACACTGTTTAACTTCATGCTGTTTGGTTTCCCCTTACTATTAGTAATGCACATATAGTTCTTATCACAAAGTTATAGTTACAAAAATGAATGTAAGAAGGACAATTAATATTGATCTTGTCAAAGATAGTAAATATTTAAATTGTCTCTCATAGAAGGATATTCTGTTAAATATGAACTATTTTGTTAGACAAGTTCGTATTTTAAAATTATTGTAAATATGTTTTGCTTTTATTGTAACCAATTATTTCTAAAAGTTTTCCAGAAGAAACCAAGATTTCAATTTCAGAAAGAATTAAATCAGTTATTTTAATATTTGGATTTTTTAAAATATGTTATTAATAATTTTATGAAACAAATTTGTGAAGGGCTAGTCATTTATCATTATCTTCATCAAATTATCAATAAAATATGGCATCAGTTAATTTTATGAATATAGCACTCTTAATTCTTGTTGCCATTTTGATTTTGCTTTTGCATTTGCTTTTATTTAAAAGACTAATTATTCCAAATATAAAAATTAAAAATAATTAAATTAATCAGTGAACTTTAAATTTAATAAAATATCATTTAGTTCAAGGTGAAAACATTAAAATGTGCCTAATTTTCTTCCTTAGTGTTTTGCAATATAAAACATAAAATAGTGCATTAAAATACCCACGTTCATTACCCACCATCTTTCCTGAAATGTAGATGCAGCGTTTATCAAATCTTTGAAGTCATAGTACTAGTTTGTTATCCCTTCTGCATCAGTGAGGTATTATAGGTAATGTACATAAAAACACCCACCACTATTAGTGTTAAACAGTTTCTCTATTTCTGTAGTTTTCCTCTTGTGTCTGTTATCCTTTCCTAATCATAAAGTTCCTGTACTGTAATTTATTTCCTTTTGAATGTACCCGTTGTTCCTGTAATTCTGTAGTATCCATGCATTTACCCAACACCTGTAGCCATGGAGCGCTCCTGAGCTGCTGTGTGGAGAGCTGCCCGTGTGACCTTGTTTTTTTCTGTTCTTCTCCTTCATGCGGTGCAGCTTTACATGCAGGAACTGAACAAGCAGCGCGAGATGCTGTACACAGTGGAGTTGGTATGTCTTACCGCCCGCACTCTTTTGACTCAATCACTAGTCCACTCAGAACAAAGAATTCAAAAGGAGCTTTGAGTTGTGCATGGTAAAGTGATGTCAAATTGATATTCTGCTTGCCCATATTGATTATCTTTCACAGGAGTTAAAGGCAACTTAATACAAATGAATTGAGTAGTTCTGGTGTTTAAATTATAGCTTTGTATGGACAGATTTTTTTATTTCTCTATAAGAAAGTATTATGCTTTTTCTGTTTCTTGATGTTTTTTAAAATGTTTCTTTTTAAAATCATTGCTATATGATCGACCTTATAATGTGACTTGGCTGTAGTCAATTAATCATGAAATGTACATGCACAGAATTCTATGAAATTTGCAACTCAAGGCTCTCATTACATGACCACTGGATTCTCTTTTCTCTGCATGAATGAACTTTACTATTCTAGAAAAATTGATGTGGGAGACATTGGTAGTAAGTACATGAATTTTGATTTTTCAAACCTATTTTCTTGTAATGGGTCATGAATTGCGGCAAGATAATATTCATATCTTCTATTGATGCTGAAAAATATATGGTTCTACACATTTCTTTTATTTTATATTCTAAAGAAATTACAACTTCGAAATATTTGAACTTTTTTGTGTATTCAAATTTTTCTTGGAATAGCTAAAAACAAAGCTTAAATGATTTATGAAGTGGTATGAAATGGAAGGAATTGTAACACATTATTCATTGATAATTCTGCTTTGATTACAGTTTGTTATTTCCTTGCTTAAAAATTGTAAACTGAAGTTGGAAGAAAGAAAGGGAAAAAAACAAACCTACTACTATTGTTTCTATATTTGTTACTGATGACTTAAAATTAAAAAAGAAAGGTTTGAAACTCCAAAAATTATTTGCAATGAACAAAATGTAAGTTGTTTTCAAAATTTGCTGAGATGTATTATCCTTTACCATTGTTTGTTTCATTTAAATTATATATTGGCGTCGGTCTTAGTCATATCTTTGAATCCATAATACTAGTTTGTAACACAGATGTGTTGATTAAAATGTTTTTTGTATTAGTAAATTATGGGTTTGTAAGGTCATTAGACAGTTGCAGTAAAATATTTTTTGTAAAATGATGAAGCAACTTGGATATCATTAATTTGCCTTAAATGTCTATCATTTTGAAACAGTTTTATGCTTCCATTTCACAGTTGAATCATTTTCAACCCAGTGCCTCCATATCAATATTTTTCATTGATGGGAAAGTTTGAACATGTGTATGCCATACTGCTATTTTCTGTCACTAACACTGTAAGTTCAAGTCACAAATGTATTAAAACACTCACAAAACATAACAAATGACTACTTTGAATGCCTGTTTTGTGGTCTTGTCAAGCATGTGATTGGAAAGCTAGCAAGTCTAACTTTTGTAATTTTAAATTTTTTGTGGCTGTGTGCAGTTATCAGTTTAATTTTTTCTAATTTTAAAATACCTAATTCATGTTTTATTCAATTTGTGATTTTGAAAGCTTGTATGCGTGATTATTGCCAATCTTGTTGCCGGGGTCAGGGAATTCTAAATTAGTATGTATTAATATGACTTCAGTGTCATTTTCTTTGTTTGCTCCTGCCCATCTCCGTCCTTGTTTCTCATTTGCTTTCTGCTCATGTTTCTGCCTCTCACTCTTTCTGTTTCCATTTTCATTTCTTCATCCTCTCTTTTTACAATATTTATATTTACATGAACCTAGATCCTGGGTTTTATGTTCAGTTTTACATTCTGATTTTCATTGCTTAATTTGTGATGGGCATGTTGTGGTTAATCGTAATAAATAACTAACAGCTTCATGTGTGTGTACATTTCTAATGGTACAAGGGACCCCAGGAGGGAAATCAATGGAGGAAATACTTCACTTGGAAAATTATTAAAATATTATTAAAGAAAACATTTCATTTAAAAATTTCTTTCTGCACAATGCCAATTTTTATTAATACATGTGGAGAATTATGTATGCATCCCTTTTTAATTGAAAATGTAAATGTAAGAAAACAGTGGATCACCAAAAAATTGGGTAAAAAATTATGATTTAAAATATTTAACTTTTAATAATGAATGTGTTAGATCTTGCTTATAAAGAGATCATTTCTTATTGAAATAGAATCCTTCATTAAACAACCACTTTATTTATATTGGCTTTATCATCAACATATTTTTTCATTGATATTAAACATTTTATGTTAATATTTTCTGCTGTAAAATTGCATTTAATTCAGTTAAAAACTACCGAGTTACAGTCCAATAATTATCCAAGGGAAATATTAAGAAGAGAAAGAATTCATGTAATGAAGTATGAACATAAGAAATGTTTAATTCTTCAAGTTGAATTTTTTCTGTAATTTATATTTCCAATTCAATGACAAGGAGAAGTAAATATAATAATTTTGATAGAAAATAAAATAATTTTATCTGTAACAAAAAAAATATATAAAGAATGTTCCATACATTTGCATAATTTAGAGGATTCTCTTTGCTTTAAACTTTATATCCAAAGTTAGACTACCTGTTATTATTAATTGAAAAAGTGAAGTGTTTTTTCTTTCTTGGCATCTTGTTTGCATTTTTGCTGCTTTTCTAGTTCCTTCACATTTCATTCTACTTTGTAATCATATTGTCTCATCACATATCTTGGTGCACTAAGAGTAGCATCATTTTGATTTCCCTTGTAGCAGTACTAGTAGTTAGTTACTGGTAAAAGGTTAACTTTTTACATCTTTTTGAAATAGTGGCTAAATGTAATTAGTCATGACTCCCCTTCTACTTGTGTAGATATTTAAAATTAGTATGGGAGAGGTGTAAAATTTTATCTTGTTTAGAATTTCTTTTATATTATTTTTCTTTAATATTGGTTCATAATGCACTTTCAATAGTATTTCTATGAGGCCCATATTCTATTAATTAATATTTGGTTCGGGTTTTGGTGAATTAATATTTTTTGTTATTACTATTTTTTGGAGGTGGAACTAACAAGCATACATAAATTACTCTTTTACATAACAACAAGTTTTCATACCCTTGGTAGATGATGTTGTTTTATTATATCAATTTTAACACCTTTTTACTATTCAGTTAGTGAAAAATATGAAGACTAGTGGAAATAGGCAACTCACAAGTATTTAAATTAATTTTCTCATGCCTTTCACATTTCAAAAAGTGTTATTTTATTTTATTCTTAAACAAATTGACTGGAAGCACATGTAGTTTCTGTGATAGATTTATTGTAGAATCATTTGGATTTTCATAATAGACTGATTCTGGCACAAATTGACAATTTCAAGAGACATTTAATTTTCTTCAGAGTATTGTTAGCATTTCTAGTAGATTCTTTTCTGAATTTCTTTGGCTTTTTAATCTTTATAATTTTAGTAAAAATATATAATCATTTATACAGGTAGAATTTTCTATTTGTTATTGATTTTTAATTATTAAATAAAGGTTATTCCTTTTGTGTGGGCTACACCAATTCAAAACAATGAAAAATGAATAAATAAATAAAAGGGGAACATCTTGATTTTCTTTTCAAAGAGGCAATGAATGGAAAGAATTTCAATGTTATCATTTATTCTATATATTCTTTGTTGTGATATAAACTGAAAGTAATTACACTTGGAAATCATTGTTTGAAATGTGACTGTCAAACATTGTAGATGAAATGAAATGTAAGAATTTAATATCTCAGGTAATATATATGTTGCATGATTTTAATTTTATTTGTATGTTAAATTAATTTCTATTTCTAATATTTTGATGGCATAACATTTTCATGATATGTTTTATTGTTTAATGTTGTTTATTTTTTTGTCAAAAATAGTTGAGAGTAAAAACTGCTACTCTGAAAGAAAATATAATTGTTTCAAAAGTTTCATTGAGAAAAATTTGTGCCTATCTTCAAAGTATAACGAATCAACTTCTTGTCATGAAGTTTGGCTCGGTACCTTGGGATTTTAAATTCTTGATAATTTTTAACAAAAATTAATGTTTGAAACAGAAATTGTCCCAGCACAAAAAGATATACATATATATAAATATATATAAGCATCATGGGTTGTTAGGCTGCTAGGGTTGTGATAGACAATACTGATGTGGGACTTGGGGGCTGGCTACAGGAACGAGAAAGGCGCCGGCAACATATGATGCTTGTGAAGGCTCTGGAGGCAAGGAAGCGTATGGAGGAGCGTGAGCGTCGCCGGCAGGAGGCACGTGCTGAGAAGGAAGCATCTCGAGAACGTCGAGCTCAACAGCGGCGCCTTGAACTGGAGCTTGTACGAGAAATGCGTAAACCTGCTGAAGACATGGAACTAACCGGTATGAGTGTGTGTTAATGACTCAAATATGAGTAGGAAATGTTTTAGCTGTAAATTCTATTATAGTGTTATCTATCATTACCTACAAAGGAATATGCATATGTGTATACCTGATGTTACTGTTTATATACATATATAAATACACATACATATACACCCTGTATGATTTTTAATCTGTAAGGTCTAAAAAGTTTTTAATCTGACAAAAGGATGACTTTCAGTTGAATTAAAATGTTTTTCATTGGCATTTTCTTCTTACAGATCACAAACCACTTCCTACTCTCAATAGAATTCCTGGTCTCAAGCTCTCTGGACAAGCATTTGCAGATACTTTAATGGTGTTTGAGTTCCTCCACAACTTCGGAGAAACTCTTGGTTTTGGTTAGTATTTTAGTCTATCATTTAATTTGTTTCAGGTGTTAAAATGAGAATAAAAAATTAGTATTTGTTTATAAAGTTAGGTTTTCACTATAGATTGAATTTTGAGGGGACTTGTGAGGTTTTTGTAATAAGGATTCCACAAACTAGGCCAGAAAGATTTATGCTGTATGCTGTAACCTCATTGAGAGTGTACCATTTCATACCATGTACCATGTAGTTAGCACAGGGGCTTGAGTCTCAATGTCCAAATGGCAAGGACTGTGCATGTTACTCCTTGTCACAATGAGGTGGTGCTATAATCTGACTGTTTTTAAGTTGGGAGAGGTAGAAACTTCTGTTGCATAAGCATGCCTTTCATGAAGACCGAGGAACATTCCAATTTATGTTACTTATTGGAATAAAAGGTGTTAGCTATAAAATTAGAGTATTTTCTATGAAATAACACAGAATATTTCAATGCTATGAATAGTCAATAACTTATTGAGAAAAATATTATACAATTTTTGAAGAACTTTAAAATGTTATCTAAATTTCAATATTAATAATTAAGCTGTGAATTTTTAGGCACTAAAAACAGTAAAAGTTCATAAGCAAAAAATTCTAATACAGATATTTCAATATGCACTAACATTTATTATCATCTACTAATAATACAATAAGAGAAGGACCAAACAACTGAAATGCCATTCATCAAATTAATACAATGAATTATATATGATTATGACAATGAATAACTTAATGTTCCTCCATAATCACCATAGTAAACAGTTTGCTGTTCAAACCGTTGTTTTTAAAGTATGCGAAGTTCTATCACTCTTATAAAATTATAAAAGGAGGATTAAATATAGCCACGCTCACACACGCTTCTCAGAAATCTCAACTCACTAAACGACATGCTTAACTATGCTAGGCGGATTCGGTGGTATAACGGTCAGTGTACCAGACTGTTGTACTAGATAAAATATATGGGGTGAATGAGATATCAACCACAATAGTAACTAACTATTGTGGTTGATATCTCATTCACCCCATATATTTTATCATGGAGTACCACAAAATCTCAGCTGCCACTACAGAATTTATTGTTGTACCAGAGTTTGCAGGTTCAAACCTGATCGAAGCCGTGGATTTTTAAGGGCGAAAAAATCCTTCGTACGCCTTCCTTTGGAGAGGAAGTAAAGCCGGCTTCACATGTAGTAGATTTACTGCATGTAAAAGATCCTCAAGCCTAAAAGAAGCCTCTGAGCAAAATTGAGACTCGCCTGTTTCGTCGCCGAAGATAATACCTCCCTTCTCCGTTAGGTGGTGAAAGGAACGTAGCAAAATTTGTGTGGTTAGACGGAAGAGCGAGCCTGATGGCTTGAGTCTCACCATGTAAAATAAGGCATTAACTAACTAACTAACTAACTAAACTAAATGGAATCTAGAATCTTGTTATTTCTTTAAAGAAGTTACGTTAAATCACACCATTACCCTCTTACTGATTGTGCATGGCTGATTGTATAGGCACAAAATGCCCTTCCTCTGATTGTTAAACATAAAACAGAATTAAATTAATATTAGTTTTCTTGAGGTTAGGTCAGTCGTAGAAGAAAAAATTCTACATTCTCTTTTGTTAGATACCAATGTTCCGACCCTTTATTGGGCCTTCATCAAGGCTTCCATGTTACTCTCTATTCTCTACAACATCATAGGCCATCTGCCAGCCCTGATGCCCTGATGAAGGCCAAACAAAGGACCGAAACATAGGTATCTAGCAAAAAAGAATGTAGAATTCTTTAGTCTACAACTGACCTAACCTCAAGAAAAGAAATGTTTATCCTTCATTCAAGAAACAATGTTAAACCAAATACTATAAAACAGAATTGTCAATATTTGTTCAACTTGTCAGCACTGGTGGATAAAATTAAAAACAGCTATTCAAATTTTATTTAATGATGACCATTGTCTCATGATATTTGTACAAAAATGTTATTTAATGCAGGCAAGAGAGAGGCATTTATTAGTCTAATAGACTTTAATAGGCACTATAGAATTCACTTATAAAACTTCTAATATCTCAAAATGGGAAAGTAATCTAAAATATTGCATTTTTAGTTAAAGGAATAAAATAGGCACACAGGCAAAAATCCACAACTTAGTAATAATTGTTCAATTAAATTGCTAAGGAATATCCGAACCTTAGAGAACTTGGGCGAAAATGGGCTACAGTGTTACCAGAATTCCACTATTACATTTTGCTAGGAGAAAATGATTTTGAACATTCCAAAGCCCTAAATACATTTAATCACTCAATGGACTCAATTATTATGACATTCACGTTTATGAACGATTGTGACATTGTAAATACAATGCAATGTGTTTATGAAGTTTTTTTTGGTACAAAGATTTTTAGCATAATATAATGAAACATACCCTAATGCATTAAATGAGAAGAATTAAAGGATAAGAATAAATAATAATGGTATTATTTAACAGAATAAATACAATGTTAACTCATGTGCAACAATAAAAATATTATGACAAATTCATGTTAATCTCGCTAATCAATGGTGTGATACTCCTTTCCTTATGCAAATTTATGAAAGAAGGCTGAATGTGCCAAGTTAAGTTGAAGAAGACTCTATTGGTAAATTATTTTCTTTTGTAATTACAAATGTATTCCAAGTGATCATGAGAACAATTATTAACATTTTAATTTGAAATGAGTTTCCACATTATTAACCCTTGCACGGCCAAACATGATACTGAAACGCAGCTGTTAGTGTGGGGGACCCAAGTGACCCACACGAAAAGTTGTTACAAAAATGCTGTTATATTGAGTTCAGAATGGTATTTGCTTTATCACTATATTGTTTATCATCTTACTATATTACACAAGAATAATTGTGTAAATTTGGAAAATATTTTGTAATATATTGAAAAGTTGAGAAAACAATGCTTTTGCATACTCATGTAAGTCATGATATCATCTTTGGAATAACTATCATATTAAAGCTTTGTAATTTCACATCATTATTATTACAAGAACATTTGAACACGCTCATAGAGCACTTTTAGAAAGTATGCAAAATAAATATCTACCTCTAAAATCCACTGTCTAATATGTCGCTTACTCCTAGTTGTAAATGCAGTTTCTAACAACTCGTGCAACACAATTAAGAATGTGAAATACTGCTTGGAGAATAAATCAGAAGATAATTGCTAGCTATCAGTACTTGCAAATCCTAACACAATGGTGTCATATTAATCATGAAACAACAGAAATATAAATGTGAACGTCAAAATATCAACAACAAAAATGGCAAATAAGGGGTATCTTCAAGTCCCCCAGAGTCATCTCTATGTAATCCAAAAACCATATTATTACGAAAAGTGTGAAATAAAAGAATATTTACATATGTAAGAAAAAATTTTTTTTTTCTGCTAATCATAAGGGAAAAAAGAGAACAGGGGGACCTTAGGTATCCTGATCGGCCATGCGAGGGTTAATTATGGATAACTATAAAATAAGAGCAGTGTATCTTACAGATACAAATTATTTATAAATATATAATTTTTTGCCCTTGGCAAAATGCCAGTCAGTACAATTGAAGGTAAGTGATAATCAGACACACAGATAAGACCGTGAGAGTACTCCTTTAATCAGAAATTATGTTGTGAATATGGAAAGTGTATATTCATTGCCATTTGAACATGCGACACCGATTGCCCACTTCATGTGGGTTGCATGATACAGGATGCTCTGTATATGTCCAAACGGGCTCGTTGGGGTTTTATCTATATACTTTAAAGTGCTGCAGAATCAAATCCCATGTAAGATAGAGCTATTTTCACTTGGAATCATAGTGAGGAAGGTCATGATACTCTCTCACATCACATAGTATCCTTTCATTATCATTATTGATGATCGATACTTTTAATCATTATCAACAACAGCAATAATATGTCTCTGCTGAGGAACAATTTTCTCAAAACTGTCGTAAGCATTTAAGATAATTCATTGAAAAATAATGTGATAAAAGTGCTGAGAGACATTATGAAAATGTGTCAGAATCTGAAGTTATGTTTAATATTTTATTTTGGAAGGCACTCTTCTTGCTAAGCTAGGTAGTTTTATTTGGTCACAATCATTTTTTTGTTTAACTTAAATTGTTCATGACTAAATATTATATTTCAACATAATGTCATTATCTTGGTTTCCTTGATGTAATTATAAGATATTATTACTGTTATTGCAGATATGGAAAGCCTTCCAAGTCTCAATAGTTTGCAGATGGCACTGTTAAATGATGAAGAAGCAGAAGAAGAATTGTTGTCTGTTATGACCCACTTGTTAGTGTGTGCAATTGAAGATCCTGGCATACCCAATCCAGCACGACATACAACTCTTCTAGGGCAGTCCCTCAAGCAGGCAGACATAACACATGCTAATATATCAGAAATACTTCGTATTTATCTTTATGCAAATGCTACTGGAGAAGTGAAGGCCCTTACAGGTAGGCTTTGTGAAAATTATTCCATTGATATATTGTAAGGAAACAAAACAAAACAAATCAATAAAAGTCAAATTACTGTATAAAAAATTATCGTTGGAAACCAAGGATAAAATATGATCCCATAGAGGATCCCACATATCTTACTTGAGGTTTTCAGTAATCAATTTTTCTAACAATTGCAAACAGTGTAAATTAGTAATAATTACAAATCATTATTTTATGCAATTGATATTGCAAATAGTATATAGTTAAATGTAAAATTAGAAATGTGTATTATAAAATGGAACAATGACACCATTTTCTTTTTGATTGAAATTTCTTAAGTGTAACATACAAATGTTACAGAATAATTATAATCTAAAGAACATCACTGATGCTTTGTTCTAATTATTTGTAGAATTCCTGCCTTTGTAGAATGAGGAACTTCAATTTATGTCTTGTTTGTTTTGCTATTTCTGTGTCTTGACAAATTGTGTACGGTCTGTGTATATTTTAATGTTATTTTCAGGCCTTCACTTTGAACGAGATCGTGAAAAGAAGTCAGATCATCATAACTCTTTCAGTAGTGACACTAATAATGTTTCTGGAAAAGATGGGGCCTGTACTACTGGTGGAACTGGAAGCTGCTCTGGCTCAAGTTCTTCAGGGTCTGGGAAGAATGCTGCGTTTTTTGAACAGTTGCATGATAATGCCACATGGCGTATGTCAGAATGGTTGCAGGAGAAACCATTTTTATCTCTTAACCCAACTCAGAAAGCTGCAATTCTTGCATTCCTATGCAATGAACTTCTACAGAACAAAGCTGTTCTACGTCAAGTGGATGGATCTTTGGAAACTGTGGCACAACTAAGGAAAGATCGCTGGCTTCTTGATACAAAGTTACGAAAGTAAGGGCAGTTCATTGAGTTGCAGTAATTATAGGTTTTTTGATTTCAGAAGAGTTTTACAAGAATTTTATTTAACAATTCCAAAATGTGTATTGTGTGGTATGTAAAAGAAAATGCTATAAGGATATCTGAAAATTACTGTAATGACAATTCAGTTATTTATTGCATATTTGAGGAAAGAAGGAAAATAATTTGTTTAAAATTGAACATAATGGAATGTAATTTTTCAAGTAATATATTTCTTTTACTTTTTAATTATTAGTGAAGTAGGAATGAAGTTACATTCCTTTTTTATCAGGTTGAAGATGATCCAGGCCAGGAAACTTCGGCAGGCTGCTCTTCAGTGTACTCCTAATAAGAGCCTTAGTGATGGTGCCTGTGGAGGAGGTGTAGCAAGCTCTGCAAGCACACCAGCAAGTCATCATGGAGCAGCAGAAGAATCCGCATCAGAATCTGGAGACAAAGCATCAGACAAGGCAGGTGATAAAGTCACACCTGGAAAAGAAACTGCAGCTGAACCAGATGCTGATGAAGACAATGAAGACGAGGCTGATGAAGCGGAAAGTGGCAATGAGAGTGAAGGGACGCAACCAGAGGAGGTAAGTCAAAACACTTTTTTTTAGAGTCGCCTCAATTGTGATAGCTGAAGTGGCTTAACTTCCTTGAGAAGTAATGAAATAATGATTACACATAATTAATGAGGGATATTTGTGATGCTAGAGCAGTAGTAAATGTGTTGTATGGGCTTAATAAGCATTAATTTTATTTGCTTTTTGCTTTTCATGATGAAATGAATATTTTTGTAGAGTACAATAAAATCATATTGCTCACTGATAAATATCTACTTCCAGAATTTTTTGTTTGTATCTAGTAGAAACTCCTGTCTAGCATGTCTCTAACACAATTACCCTTGGTGTTAGTGTTAATTTTGGTTTAAAGGGACACCAAACTTTCGTCAGTGAAAGCAAAGAATATTTTAGGCATAGGAAAGGGCTATGACCCAGATCATGAGCCATAAAGAATGACCCAAATTATTGGCTGAATGTAAATATATTATTTTGAATTTGTCTCCTTATCTTACTTCTTCTTGTTCTTTTCTTTGTTTTCTTTCTTCTCCTTGTTCTCCTTTTTTCCTTCTTCTCTTTGTTCTCTTTCTTTTCACTGGCTGAGGTGGTTCAGGACATCAACTGATGTTGCTGCAATGGCTCTGATCAGGAGGATTTGAGTCGCAATGGTAGCAGGATTTTCGACCCTACAGTACTGGCAGCATATAAGCGACTCTGACAGTTCTCTTGCCACATGGTGTGATATGTCTTGTGACTTGCTCTGAAGCAATCATCTTGCGAGTATTTGTTTACTTTCTCACAGCCAGGGTTGAGCGTTGCTGTTCATCTGACTCAGACAAAGTCACTCGGGAAGCGCACAGTTCTCTGTCATTGGCAGTATCAGTGCAAATGAAATATGTTTTTGCAATGCTTTGCCAGGCCAGTTAGTGTGTGACTTCCGAATGCTTCGGTGCATTTGTCTAAGGCTGAGAGTTTTGTGAGAGCTATGCCCCATACATTGCGCAAACATGGAGTAGTGTTAAAGAGCCAAGACGTGAATTTTTGTATGTTCACGTGAATATTTCGAGGCAGAGAAGGTGAATGGCGAAATATTATTACCTCAACAATGTTGTGAATAGAGTTGTGGCTTCACTACAGATAGGCTCAATTGAGAACTACGCCACCCAGAGCTGACACGTCAAGTTTTCAACATGATTTGGGAGGAGATAAGGTTTGGTTGTGGCAAAAGTTATGATTATGATTTCAAGATGTGTCATTGCCTGCTGGTAAGTGTTAATGTTTAGAGGTTTCATTTATCTTATGTAGGCGGTGCCATGTGTGTAGCAATGCATGGCAATAGTGCATCGAACTGTCAGAGTCGCTTGTACGCTGCCGGTACTGTAGCTAGATAGCTAGGTTGAATTCAGTAGGCATCAGGAGGAGAAATCTAGTGGCCAGTTGCACTGTACCTTGCTGCTGAGAGATATCTAGATGGGGAAAACCCTACCAACTGATGTGTAGGTCGGTGCCAGATCTCGCCATCCAGCAGGGAAGAACACAGTCACTTCCTTTGATAAGAACATGCACTACACTTATGGGACTGACTATAGCAGTTAATGTACCTGGAAACAAATAATTCTTCTTCTTCTCTTTCTCTTCTACTTCTTCATTTTCCTTCCCCTTTTTCGTCTCCTTCTACCACCTTTTTTTGCAACTAATTTATTCAGGTGTAGGTAAAGAATTTTAGCATTATTATTTGTATTACTCTGAGTTTAATGTGTTTGAAAAAAATAGTTTAAATTTAAAGACACCAAAGTTGAGGCAATTCACAAAATGGTTCGTGTAGTTTTATACACTTGCTACGTGGTCTTCAGTTTTTAGAAAAGTGAAAAGTTAGTTATCTAGTATGTGTCGTGAAGAAATTTGAACTTACTTGGCTATCTGGGAGACGCCGCCTCCAGGGAACAGGTGCCGATGTTTCGATCGCCATTCTGCGACCTTCATCAGGGCGTAGTATGGCGCAATACTACGCCCTGATGAAGGTCGCAGAATGGCGACCGAAACGTCGGCACCTGTGCCCTGGACGTGGCGTCTCCCGGATAGCCAAGTAAATTCTAATTCCGGCCGCGGAAGCCTATGCTCTCTCGTGAAGAAACGTTCTGTAGTAAGGTTTGTTATGTAGTATTTATCATGAAGAAAGTTATGAAGTAACTTTCCTAGAATTAAGTTATTTTATGTTTGGATGTATGACTCTGCATGTGTATGAGCTCATGTGTGAGTGTGTGAGTTTATTGTAGATTTAATAGTTTTATTTTCTTATTTCTAAGCTGCTACTTGGAATGTATCAAATATATTCTACCGTAAGGCCCATTCTCTATTTTTTAATATTACTAGAGTGACCTAATGTTGTTATATATTGTTATATTACTGTGTTGTTTTTTTAACTTTAGGAAGAAGATAAGAATTTGAGTGTTGAAGAGCTTCACCGGAAGTTAGAGCGTCTTTCACGTCAAAGTGAGGCTGCTCTCCAGTCCTTAGCCAACTCAGCACAGCAACTTCGAGCTACATGTTTTGGACAGGATAGGTTTTGGAGGAGGTATTGGGCACTTCCATGTGCTGGTGGTGTCTTTGTAGAAGCTATGGAATCAGCAGAACCTGAAGAACATCGACTAGCTGAGCAAGCCGACCTTGAACCACCAAAGCCTAAAGATGAGAAGAAGGAAGACAATAAGACAAAAGATGACAAAGAAGAAACGGAAGAGTTGACTTCAGATGGAGAAAATGACCATAGGAAAACTCCTTCTCGGGACAGTTTGCCTCCAATATTGAAAGAAGAGAACGGTGACACGAAGTTGGAAGAGGAGGAGGATGATGACGATGATGATGATGATGCAAGGCCATTAAAACAAGAGAAAATGGATGTTGAAGAAGAGGAGGTTTGTACTGTGATTTCACTTTTTAGCATTTAAAATTGTGTGCTTGAAGCTGGTTGTTGAATAACACATCTAGTAATACTACACATTGCTTTGATGCAGAAAGGAAAATTTATGTAGGTTTTGAACAGAAAATTTCTACATTTGTTTTTGTGGCATTTTTCTACTTCCTGATTTATATGGATAGCATATCTTTAATTGTTATAAAAGTATGACTGATATCGGGTAATCAGTTTGAAATGCAAATAACAGCAGGCAGAGCGAATTGCACTGACAACTATGTTATAATAAATATTAATTAACCAGATTCGCAGAACAAATGTTTGTTGTCATTATCATCATCATCATTTTTATTGAAATAATGTTACTTTAAAAATAAAATTAGTTTTGAAAAGCAAGCTCAGTAATCAATGCATAATAATCACTGCTTAAATTGTTAGTGAAAGATAGTCGTTGCTTGGTGATCACATCAGCTTTGCCCTTCCATCCCATTTATCTCCACCTTAACGATAAAAGTTCTGGAAATTCCCTGTAAACAAAAATAAGAATGCTTGTTTAGTAATGGTAAAGAAGGAAAGAAAATTATTTTTTATGAAAGAATTAGTGTCGGAAATAAGCAAATTTGATAAAAAAATGTTAAAAATGCCCTACATTTGCTAAACAAACAAGCATTAACTCGCATGAGACCACTGCAGCCTGATGTAAAGTTTCTTTGAGGAAGCGATTCAGATGATTAACGATGTTTCTTTGCAGGTCTTCGAGATTATAAGGCTTGTTTGCATTAACTTTACTTTTGAGGCATCCCTAAAGGTAAAATCTGATGAGGAAAAAACAGGTGAATCAGGGGGCTACTCATGAAATAATTCTGTTCCCAATATTCTCTTCCAGATAATTGCTTTGTCGACTTGGCAGTGTGTGATATTGCCCCATTCTGATGAAACTTACAATTTTGCTCATCCTTTTCAAGATGGGATACAAAATTTCTCAATATATTCTGATTGGTATTTGCTGTTACCATTTCTTTGAAAAAACAAAGGACCAATTATTCTGTGTCCAGAAATGGCACTCTATACTCAAATATTTTTTAATTCAATGGTCATTCTTCTGTTTCCTGTTGTCTCTGAGAACCCCAAAGTCTGCTTTTTAACAGGTTAACATCCAAACCAAGCCTCATCACTGAAAAGCACTTTATCTAGTCTCAAGACCTTTGCTAACAAATCATTGTAGCCCATTACAGTAATTCAGGCAAGCAGCCTGATCAGGCATCGAGCAGCCTGACCTGAGCAGCCAAGCTCCTGAGATGTCTGCCATTTGAATGCGCATTTTCAATTTTTTGTGGCACAATGCACACTTCCATACGAAAAATTACATTGCTGTTGAAAATTTCTTAATAATGTTTTTGGAGAAGTTGATAGGACATCCTGAACTTCCTCTTTTTGTCGCTGCATGAGCACTGTATTTTGGCTACTGCATTTCCCATCAAACATGCTCCCTGTCTTATGATAGCACTTCGTTAACTGCAATATGGTACTTTTGTTCAGAATACTTAGATGAAAATTTTCTCTAAAATCTGCCTGGTTTTGAAAACCTGACCTTCTTGAAAGATTGCGTTTGGAAATACTCCTCCACCACAAATCTGGGTTGCTGTATGTTGAGGTGCACCGTAAAAAAACTTCAAAACAGTGAATAAACACAAAGCCTGTTTTGCTTTGAGCAGGTATGACCCAGACCTCAGGAAGGGAGCGAGTGAAAGGAGAGGGTTATGAGTGAAGGGTTTGTCGCAGAAATGCAGTCAAAGGAGCTGTCACAGAAGCAGAAGAAGTGTTGCAATTCTTTTACTTTTCTTTCAGGGCCTCAAAGAGCAGGGTTGCGTTTTAAACTGATCTCCCGGTATATTATTTACAATATTTTCCAGCACTAAATCATTCGAAGATGTATATACATATTGTTATATGGATTATAATCTTCATATAGTTTACTTAACACCAGGACGACTAATACACTATATGTTCATGTAAATATGCGTTTTCTGAAAATCAAGACAATCATTTGTTCTCATGAAGTGTTCATGTAATTATTTCTTTTAAAGATTAGGGTGGAATGTGAGATAGCAAACTGTTTCAATAAGGGGAGCTACTATTTACGCAGCTTATAGTCTGCTCACATAACATATAACAGTATAATACATTGATTCACAATACTCGCACACAAATTTCATAGCGTCTCAGCATGTATCACCACTGTCCAGCTCAGTGTGAGAATGTAGAGAATAAATACTCTAATAATATCATGTATTATATTTAAATCCTGTATTTTTACTGCTTCAATTTTATTGTTATGTATGTATATGTATATTCTAATATTTATGAAAATGTGTGTGCCTACAGGAGAAACCAAAGAGGTTAGAACAAATAGATATGAATGGAGAAGCTGAAGATTCTCCAAAGGAGGATTGTAAAGTCAATGAGTCAGATCAAAAAGCAAAAGTTAAATCTCAGTTACTAGAAAATGGTGACATAGAAAGGACTCCAGCCATTGAAGAAATGAATGGGGTAGATTCTGATGATGCCAAGGCAAAAGATGAAGAAAAGTCAGATATAGATGAACCTTCATCTAAGAAGATAAAACTCGAAAAACTTCAAGATACAAGTAGTGATCTCAGTGTAATGAAAGTGGAAATAAAAAGTGACTTATTTGAAGCAGAATTGAGTGGATGTAAAACGGAGGATAAATCATGTGATGATCCAGTATCTCTTCTAGCCAATCGACCAGTTCAGTTTGAACGATTAGGCGAGTGTATGGAGAAAGCCAATACGGCTGCTGCTAATGGTGCAAGTGGTGACTCGTCTAATCCTGTTATTGTCCCCAATGGGGATAAATTTAACGCATTAAACCATTTGTATACTCTGGGAGTTTTCAACAACGGCAAGGACTTAAACGGTGGAGCAGCTAGTAGTTCAGCAAGTTGTTTCTTGTTAGGGGCAGGTGCAGGAGGTGGTGAGCGCAACTGGTTTAGCATACTACCTCGAGATGCTTGTGATGGATCATCTCTTTCAAATGGGTCAGTTACTCCAAGGTAAAATTATACTAGAATATTTTCTTATTCATTTCTGTTCTTTTTATAGTATATTTCTAAGTTTGTTTATGTTTGACATTAATACCTTTAAAAAACGTGTTTGATTTATACACCATATATAATTCACATACTATAATATTGCATAGATACATGCAATTGTATCTATATTACTGCAAGATTCATTCACTATTTTTTAATATTCTAAGAGGGACCTATGGTGGTCACTCTTATATGTAGCATATTTCATAAGTTGTAGTTGAAAATAACTTCAAACAATTGATCTTTCTATTACAATAACTATATAAATATTGTTAAATAATTAATGTAAGATGATCATTTGAAATATTACTGCATATTACTGGACACTTTTTAATCAAAAAGCATTTACTTTTCATTATTTGTCTACACTAAGATCTTTTTACAAAAGTTTCTTGCTGATTTTTCAATCTATTATCATGTACAGTACACCAAAAAACCAATATAACAAAATAGTGAGGTCAACAGTTTTTTGTTTTGTTTTTTAAGTGAAATTTCACTCATTTTTATATTGAAGAAAGCCAGTTCTTTAAAATACCAACTACCTTGTATCTATTACAAGACTTATGTTACTCCCAACATGAATTTACCGATGAAGAAGCTTAATATTCATTAGTTAAGAGGAATATATAATAATTACATAGAGTAATAACAGGTTTTTCATAATTTTTCATCAAATTTTTCAAAATGGATTTAATAATTATTTTTTAAAGATGTATTTTAATGGATAAGATTAGAAATAAAATGAAACAATTCAAATATAAAATTGTAATCTCCATTGGATGTTTCCAAACGTTCTCCTACCCAACCAAAAGTGTGATTTCTACATTGGAAGTCATGCTATAAAATAATGATTTTTTCAATAAATTTTACTTATTCTAAATTGAATGTTGTTCATTTTTCATTCTCAAAAAGTATTAGTACTTCACTTTGCCAATTTGTAATCTCATTTTCAAATATTGTTTGTTTGTTTTTTCATTCAGTGCAATACGTATTTTCTTATAGTGCATCTCCATTCAGTGCTGGTGCAAGTGGAGCAGAGCTGCGAATACCTGTGTTCCCCCCACCGTCACGATTGTCATCACCATCACCTAGCCAATGCGATTCACCTGCCCCACTTATCCTTACTGCTGAGGAAATGGTGCAACTGGAGCAGTTGAAACGTTCTGGAGGTCTTCCAGAACCAGGAGAGCGACAACCTGTGCCTCTTGGTGAGCAATTGTAATTGTGTGTATCCTGCAATAGTGACTAACAAAGGTTTTTTAAAAGATTGATAAAACTAGTAATATTTTTGAAACTGCAGAACTTCGTCGGGGATGGTGGCGAATAACAGATCGTGACCAGCTACAGACTATTTTGGAAAGTCTTCATTCCCGCGGTGTCCGTGAAAGAGAACTTAAGAGGATAGTGGGTCGATTCCTGGACCATGCTCTTGAATCATGTGGCAAGGTATGTATGTTTTATTTTCATTCTATTGTGTTTTTGCTTTTTTATGTTTGTAGTGTAGGCGCACATGGATGAAATTTGCCAAAAATTAGTAAGAAGTTTTATTGATAATATTTTGGTGATTTGTGAGAGATGTTTTTTTATCTCTTTTCTCTTTATAAGTTTTAGGAAGTAAAATATGATGTAATTGTTGTATAGGATTTCATTAATACTATGAATGAGTCAAGATTTAAGAACAAATATATTTGATTAGTTTTTTAAATTCATTTCCGTTCATGCTACTAGATTGCCTTAATGACGATATTTTTATATAAATATTCCAGTATTTTAAAAGGTTGCAAACATACAGTAATTTCACTACCCATTCAGAAATATTTTATGATTGTATCAAATACACACTTGATTTGGTTTGTTTTACATTAAAGATGCACAATGAACATATTAATTAGAAGTAGAAACATGAAAAGAAATATAAACCAAACCTTAAGATGAAAGCTTTGTATGACAACAAATTATGAATAATTCAGTTGATTCAATCAGACTGATTCATAATACTGAATTTTACGTTTGATTGTCAAATCCTGGGCCACTTCAAGAAGAAGAACGACAACAACAACAACAACAACAACAACAACTTAAAACTAATACTTGAGAATATTTTTACACTTAATGAATTACTTCAATATGTCATGTGAGCTAAGATAAACCTACTCTATCCCTGCAATTGAATAACAAGAATGTGTACATAGGTGTGTAGTGAGTGTACATATATGCTTCTGTATGTGGCTTCACTTTTATCCCAATTGTCTGTGTGTGCACATGCTCATATGAGTTTGTGTGCGTATTTGTGTTCATGCAGTGCAGGTAATTGTACAAATGATGCATTTTATAACTAAATTGTTTGAGTTAGGGACATTTGCAAACATAAGAAATAAAAAAATGAAAGATCTAGTAATTAGTTGAGATTTATAATTTAAACTCCTTTTTCATAGGTAAATTTTCGTATGTTTTATTTGATAATAAATTTTCTGAGTATAATTTAAATGTTTGTAAGAGTATTTTTAATTTCTGTATTTAAAAACTTCTTGACCACTTAATTTTATAAACAGTTAACAATTTTAACAGACTTTTTTAGTATCAGTCTTTTTTATAAAATAATGTAAAATTGATGGTAAAGAAATTTCCCTTTAATTACATATAAAGATCACGTGTATCTTTTCTTGGCATATTAAATACCTAGAAGTAAAGTACTCCAAAAACGTTTTTGCTAGAAAATTAACAAAAATATGACTTCTCAATAATAATTTAATATTGATAAAATGTTCAGTTCAAAAAACACCTACATTTTTGAATAATTTATTTCTTCTGCCTCTACATACCATATTTACCCAAATGTAAGGCAACCCCCTAATTTTGAAGTGGCCTCCTGAGAAAATGTTTAACTAATTCTTACTATTCAGTCAATATAAAATGGCAAACAGTCTATCTACAAGAGTTGCAGTCTCTTATCTTGTTGATGAGAAGGGTGTGTGTGTGTGTGTTTTTGTTTTGTTTTTTTGCGTGAGCTTTTACTATTTTCTTGTTCTTTAAAATTGTTTTTGTCAATACCATTTTAATCTTCATGTGTAGTATTGTTTGTTTGTTTCTTTCTTTCTAGTGCAAAGACTTGTTTTAGCCCCTCCTGAATGTTTTGTACATTGAATTTGTTTTCTTTGTCTTTTATCTCCCACTACCCAAGAACATTCCCATCTCAGTCACCAGATTTTCTTCCTGGTACTCTTTGTTTGTGATCTCCCCCTATTAATTTAAAGTTCACATTGTTTATAGTTTGCTTGGTCAAGTTGTAAACTGAACTCTTTAGGGGTGGATCCAGAATGTATTCCAAGGGGGGCCAGTTTCAGTTGAGACCCATTAATATTTTTGAATTTTTTTTTTTTTTCGTTGTTTGTGTGAAATTAAAAAATGTATATGTATAAAAAATAAGAATTCTGCTTTGTATGTGATGAGATCTACGAAGAGTAATTATTTTGAATAAACTGAGTAAAATTTAAAAAATTTTGCTGAGTGAAGGGCCGTTGTCCTTATGTCCTCTGGATCCACCACTGGAACATGTACACCCATTGTGTAGGAGAGAGTGGTAAACTTTACAATGTTTAGGAATTTTTTGCAATCATTTTGTTCCTGTGGTTGGATGTAGAATTCAACCAATTTGAATTTTTTCATTTCAAACTGTTGTGTAAAACAAATTTTCACTTGTATCGGGCATCAACCGAGAGTATGGCCTTGTGGATCAGCACCTCATAAAACATTATTGTTAATGACTTTTATTAACTTTCTTGTTCTGTTTCACATACAATGACATTCATTTTTGATTTTATCTTTACTGGCCTGCTTCAAAATCGATATGAATTGCCTGGCAAATCCACACTGGATGCCAAAAATACATCTGTGTATATTGTAGGTATTTTAAATGGACATTGTTTTTATCACCTTTATAGCTTAATGGATGGATAAAAATGTAGTATTTACTTGAAGTCTGAAGTAAATACGTTTTACTGAGCCAAAGCTTTTACTTAATTTAGCATGAATAACCTTATACTTTTACCAGAAAGAAAATGCTAGGAAAATAAGTAAAATTCTTGGAGAATGTTGGGGAAAACAGTGCATACTCATCTTAAGTGCAATCTTCACTGTGCTTAAAAAAAAATCACAGTATTAACTTAAAAAATATAGTAAAACCTCGGTTTTATTCACGTTGTATATGCTGGAAAAATAAGTTCATACTATGAGAGTAAGCATTTACTGTAAGTAAATAGTACTGTGAGTAAAAGCTAGTACTTTTTATTCATATGATCCATTGTTACATCAGTGTTCAATGTTTGTGTCATGAAAAGACAATGTAACAACTTGGACCCCAAATGACTAGACGTAATCTGTGAATGCAAGACAACCTCTAAGATTTTGAGTGGTCATGTAGGAAAAACTCTCATCTTATATTTAGGTGACTGCAGTAATTATATCTCTTTTTCTTTCTCTTTTTACTGTTCACTGTTTTTGCAAAATACCCTTATTAGTAGTCTTAGATGATATTTTTGATGTGGAAAAGGATACTGGGTTCACTCTCTCCTCCTTATACTGGATTTCTCTTTTGGGACATCAAAGAACTTACTTGGTTTTCAACCCAGCATTTATATGTACATAAAATTTTGGGTGTTATAGAATGAAAAATAAGGAAAAAAATTAAATTCTGGACTTCTTTATTTACATGCTTCTTTCAAATTTTCTGTTTTTGGCATTGACTTCTAACTTTCTTGTGTACACTTTATAGAGAAAGTTATGTAATACTTCAGAAAATCAGTGACTGGATTTTTTCAGGGGTCCCGGATAGAGGTCTTTTTTCTTTTTTTTTTCACCCTCTTTTTCTTTCTCTTTTTTCCTCTCTCACTTTTCTCTTTCACCCTTTCCTCTCTTTCTTTATCTTTCTTTCTCTCTATCTCTTTCTTTCTCTCTTTTCCTTCCTTTCTCTCTTTTTCTTTCTTTCTTTTTTTCTTTCTCTTTCTTTCTCTCTTTCTCTCTCTCTCTTTCTTTCTCTCTCTCTCTTTCTTTCACTTTCTCTCTTTCTTTTTCTCTCTCCTTTTCGCTTTCTCTCTCTCCTCACTTTCTGTTTTCTTTCTCCCTTTTTCTTCCTTTATTTTCTCAGAACTCTTTGTACTTAAGAGAAAGTATTGTAATGCTGCTCCAGAAAGTGGCGATTTTTTATCAGAAAATCTCATATTTTGAGATCCTGAAATATAAAGTGGATAAATCTTGTACCTATATCAGTAGATTACTTCTTTTAACATGTTATGTAGTAAGAATCGATGTTTTGTGGGACCTTGAAACCAAAAAATTGGTTGACAGCAAAGTGAGTTGCCTGTTTGTCTGTGGTCAATGCAAGGGGCAAGTTTGAAATGGATATTTGATTTTGGGATTTTTTAAAATTTTTATTATTATTATTTTTATTATTATTATTATTATTATTATTATTATTAGATTTTTTTTACATGAAACCAACATTTTCCAAATTTTCTCAAAAATTGTTTCAAATTTTATGATGAAAGTTTTCCTAGGACATTAGGACATTAAAAGAAATGGCAAAAGTCTCATTTTCGTTGAAATCTCTAAATTTTTGAAAATTGTTGGAGTTGAAAATTATTCCATCATCCTCCTGCAACTTCAATAATGAAGATTATTTTTTTCCTTAATGAAATCTATTCTTCAAAGACAGCTCTTTAATTAAAGTTATGCCCAATTTTTTGCAAACAAGAGAAGTTTTGTGTAATTTTGCATGAAATACAGGTAATATAAAAAAATATATATATATTTCTCAAAAATTTCGTAAACAAATAAAAGCACTTCCCCCCTCTCATTTTCCTTGAATAGAGAGCAAAGTACTCTCGTGAAAACTGTTCAGGCTCCATTTCTGTAAACCTTTATTTTTGAAAATTGCAAAAAGTTAAATACCAGAGTTTTTGTAAATTAGCTGATACAGGTTGAATTTCAGTGACAATGTGACAGTGACTCTATTATGCCCTACTGAATAGTGGCTACCTACGCAACCCACAATCGCACATATATCCTTTTTTGGACTGTATAAACTGAAAATGTAAGAAAACAAATTTATTTGTCTCTTTTGACGTAACAGCTGTACCTTTGAAGAGAAATGCCTTCTTTTCACTCCTCGTTTTTTTTAATACCAAAAGCCATTTAAAATTTAAGTTTTCAGTTAGTTTCACAGAATCTGATTTATTAAGGCCTTTGTGTTGGTTGGCTTGCATACCTCTTATTTTAGGACCTGTAGGAGATGTAGTAAAATGCAGATGATTTTGTTTAGTCTTTTTAAAAAAAATTTAACAAATACTTGCAGTGTGATTACTGTTACCAATCTAGGTTGTTCATTCTGAAATTAATTCCATTATTTACCCACGTAAACAATCTGTCCAAAAATTATTGAAATTATTGAACTGTAGTTGAAGTGTTTTGCTTGTATGTTTCAGTTACTAAAAAAGACCGATTTAAGCTAACCTCATTAAAAAGTTTTATACTATTTATAACTTTTTTCCTGTTGGAAAAACATGTTTAAAAAAGTTTTCTTATTTTTATTTTTTAAACAAAAGTGTATTCAAAGTCCTTGTGCAAAAAATGCCCTAACTGTGCATTAATTAGTATTTAATTGAAATGTGAAATGAAATTAATATATACTCTATGAAAAGTAATGTTTTGCACTTATGTTAAGACCTATTTATCCATTTTTGTTTTTAAGACCTAGCTAAATTCCTATTCTTCCCATCTTAAATTATATCAGATACGCATCTCACATTTATGTGTTTCTTCACATTTATGCGTTCATAATAATAGTTAAGACCGTGCAACAACCAGCATAAGAACGTAAATGACTAATCAGTGTTCAGGTTGTTTTGTTGGTACGTGCATGTCCAACTCGCCTTGTACATGAGTTTGCCAAAGTGTTCCCTGGACAAGAGTGTGGTGATAGTGATGGTAA
The DNA here is from genome assembly GCA_011170035.1 of Teleogryllus occipitalis. Lineage (NCBI taxonomy): Eukaryota > Metazoa > Arthropoda > Insecta > Orthoptera > Gryllidae > Teleogryllus > Teleogryllus occipitalis. The sequence continues at coordinate 459,006 of BLKR01000359.1, forward strand.
ACCGACAAACAATTCTATTGCTTTCAACGAAACTCTAGAATCTCTTTTAAATATTTTGTAATTCAACTTGATGTTGTCAAGGAACTAATGGGAAAGTTGTCACATTTTGGGGAGGAAATCCTGTGTCATACGTGCAGAGAAAAGTAACCTTATGATTACAGACTTTATCAAAAGTTATAAAAATATTCACATAATATCAAAAGTGTTTCTTGAGACTATTATGAAGTTGTATTATATCCTATTATATAATTCTTTCACAATAGTATTGTCAAAGCATTGAGTTTTTACTTTGCGTCTAAGTTTTTCTCATTTTCATTTAGGTGTTTTTCTTGGATACATTTTTTTCCTTTTAGTTCCCAAAAAAATCCCATATAATTTAAATTTTACTGTAATTTCTATTGTATTTTTGTGAATATGTATAGATCAGAGTGAGAAAGTAGACATATGCAGATATAAATTTTTAAAGATGTGTCATAATATAAATTTGCTGGTTCTGCAATATTGTTATTTCACTATTCCTGTTGCATACACTTTATAGACACTGAAAATGCTCATTGTCAGTTTGAAGTGAAACTGAGAGAAATTCTTTGTACCGCAAAAACTGGATGTTTGAAATAGGATGTCTGTGCTTGTAGAAGTATTGAATATTACTAAAATTTGAATTAAAGACATTTTATCTCGAATTAATATAGCAGCTTCTATTGTTTCCTTTTTCTTTCTTTTTTACTAATTTAATTGTTATAGACTAGAAATAGTTTTTTCTGGTTCCACTGATTAATTCAACTACTAGTGTTCACTGATTTCAGAGTGAATTTAATGTAGTGAATTCCTCATTTTTGCATTTTATTTTGCCTTTGTTTTCCTTCTTTTTGAGCTTTGTTGTCTGTGAAACAAATGTATTACTGAGACTCAGGTTAATTCATGTTTCATTGCTGTCTCACACTAATTGGGTGATGGATTTCTTCTTGTACTTACGCATTATTGTCATGGCCGAAAACATTATACATGCATACGAGTTGTATTTACTACCAGACTAGGATAACTAAAAAATCGGTGATTTTTTTATGACATGACAATAGTTGTAGAGTGCTTGTGTAGCTATGTGTATCTACATAATGCCTTGTTTCATGTTCTGTCTTGCTGCTGTGTGTGTGTGGCTGCTCGCTGCGTTATGATTTTCACACAACTCTCACATCTATTTCAATCCTCTCATCACTGTATGCAGGCTGAGAAAATTTTCATTTCAAATGTAAGTAAAATGTTCTTGTCTTTCTTGTGTGTTTTATCACATTATCAATAATTGAGCAGATGAATCCTTAGAACTGAAGAATTATTTCATCATTGTATTGGTGAGAGGGGGGATTAGGAACTTGAGCATCTCTGTCATTTCTTATTGTTCTTTGTGATTACTCTCCATGAGCACAAGGGTGATAACTCAATATAGAAATTGGGAAAAAAGAAAAGTCATGGTTATCTATTCCTATAGCTCATTATCCTTGTTATCTGCATTCTTATGTACAGCTCAAATAGGATTCATCTGTGTTTCTGGGGCAACATTTCTGAGTTTTAATAGGTGCAAAATGCTTTGTTATCTGTGACTGAAAATATTCCTCATTCTTTTTGTTTCTTGAGTGGGTTACAAGAGATTACTTTCACAACTCATTTTTCTTATGAGTATTGTGAATTTGTGTGTGTAAATTAATAGCTCAAGATTTCAAAAATATTTCTGGATATATAACACAACAGATGTTTAACTAAAATAACAATAAAAAAAGCATTCACATTTTAGCTTTATTTCATTTTCTGTCATTTGTAATTACTGTGATATGTTATATGATTGCATTTTCATCATGATATAATTGTTGTGTTGTCTGAATTGCACTCACGAATACTCTTTTGACATGCCACAGTTTTTGTTCACAAAACATATGCAACTTGTATTCTGACTGCTTATTTGTTATTATATGAATTCCCTGTTAACTATGTTAAACGTGTAATTTTATAAATTTTCAAAGTGAAAACTATGAAATATTTTCCAAAATTAAAATTTATCGTATTGTATCTCCACCATTTCTATCTACTGTTACTACAAGTTTTCAACTGCATTATCATACAGTTGGTGGAACTAATTTATCAATTGTAAAGTTTATTTCTGTTTTCTAAACATTTTTGTGGAATGTCTTTTTGACTTCGTTTTCAGTATTACTTTCTTTTTCCCTTGTTTTTTAGGTAAAAAATTTAATAAAGAATATTCAATTAAAGTTGAAATATTGAGATGACATTTTGTGTTAATCTTCTTAAATGGTTTTGGAATGTTCTTTTTATCCTTTTTAAATTTCTATTATACAAACATACATTATCACAAAACAAATTACAAATTAAGATTTCAACAACATACTGGTTGATAAAAGGATCTTGAAAAAATGTCAAGGTTTTCATGTGAAAATTTGTTTCTCTATTGAGAAATGTATATGTTGCCAGCGGTTGTTAAAAGGTTTTGCTTCAAGCTTTATTGTTGGGTTAAGAAAAAGGGAAGAAAATATTGCCATAGGTACATAAAACCTTTTTTATGTGAGAACCTTTTGAATATGTGTAAATATACTCATTCACATATGTGTAAATATACAAATTCTTTGATTTGGTATCTACAGACTGAAGTGTCTCTTCCAGAATCACCTTGAGAATTGAGAAAATGAGTAGATTTTTCTATACTATATTCCAGCAGACAGTATTACCTGGCTGTGGAGGAGAGGGACGTGGAGAGCGTGAACATCGTGGCAGTCTTAGTGGAATGGCAAACACAAGTTCAGCAGGCCCGGGTGCTGTAGATTTAGCCATAACAGAAGCTGACAGTAAGGTCTCAGCGCTTCCAGGAGGTGCTCCTCTTCAAGACAAACCATCAGATTGGAGCCCTCATGTAGCTCTCCGGGTAGACCTGCAGCTACTGGAGCAGGTTGAAGCCCTGGAAGATAAAGTTGCCAATGCTAGCATGCAGGTTAAGGTAAATACCCTAGTCTGCTCTAGAGCATTATTTGAGATAAGAATTCTCTGAGAATTGTTTTAAATACAATTTCTTTCAGTAATTTTGTCTCATTTGCTAGGAAAAGTTGAATTTGTTAAGGTAAAGAGAATTTAGAAATAGAAATCCAAATAATATAATATTTCTAAAGTTCAACATAATATCATAACCTAGATCTTGTGCTATTTGTGATAATTGCTTGAAATAGAATGGACTATTATTGTTTGTTTAATGCAGCAGCAAAACAGTTTCAATTTGGATACAGTAGCTACAAGGGGTATCATGGGGGATTGTTTTTAACTTATGATGTTATCTACTAGGGTTGGAAGGTGCCACAACGAGCCACAACAGAGGAGGGGGTCTCTTTCAGACCAGCCTGTGTGCCTTTGGATGGCCCTAATGACGCAAGAAAAGACCCTGTTGCATTAGCCAAGGAACGACTTCTATCTTTGGAGGCAGCTATTGAGCGGAGATATCTGCGGCCACCTCTTGGAATCAGGTACTTTCTAAGATATACATTGTAAAGTGTTACAGAATCTGATATATGTTGTTAGGCTGTGAATTTATGTCAGGAATTCAGTGATCAACTTATTATGGACATCAATTCCACCTATGTTCATTGTATCACGTTTCAAAAATGGTATAAAAAATATTTTATAGTTTGAGGAGCTCCAAGAAATAAACTTTTCTGTTTAAATGGAAGTATTGGTTTTATTTTGAATTGCTGCTTCGGTGTTCCTTCTGATTCATACATCACATTTAATTAATACCATTGTTTAGAATTGAGGGAGCTCATCAATATATGTATATTTAGTGTATGTTTTTTAGGAACTTATACAGTGGTGGTAAAATTTGTTCAAAATGTTTTTCTTGCATCATTGCAACAATTGACTCAATAAAAATATCAGGAACTCTTTATATTAAGGAACATGTGTATGTTGAATCATTGTGTTTGTAGGCCATATTCAATTTTGTATTATTTGTAAATCAAATGTATGTATATACATTTTTACTTTCTGTGTTATTTCTCAGAATTTGTTGATACCTTTGTTGGTCCTTAAACACATTTTTTGTGGTTTAATGCTCGCTATTTTATAACACTCAATGTATCAAGTGTGTGTGATTATTTTCAGCACTGGAGATGTAACTCTTCCGGGTCTAAATGCTTCCACAAGTGGCTCTGGAAGTGGAGATGGCAGTTCAGGAGGCAACTCAGGATGTGGGTCATCTGCATCTGGTTCCTCAGCTGGTGCTACTTCTGCTGGTGGCAGTGGAAGCAGCATGCCCTGCATTGGAAACCTTGGTCCTGAAGCAGATCTGCCCAAGGGGCTTGTGGTGTGGCGGGATGCAGTGACGCGAGCCAGAACATCTGCCCAGCTTGCCATGGCACTCTACTCTCTGGAGGCATCTGTAGCCTGGGATAAGAGCATCATGAAAGCAGTGAGTTTGCATCACGGTGCTCGGCGGAACCGCACCAGCCGATCCGGGGGCAAACAACAACAACAACACAACCAAAACTCCTCTGCCGCTTCTAGTGTGGGTATCGCTCTGGTGATGCGCCGCTTAGCGGCCGATGTTGCCGCACGGCTCGGACACCGCTGCTTTTTCGTTTGTTTGTATTTTATTTTATTTAGTTTTTCATGTGATCTTTCTCCTTCTCTTTCTCTTAGTTCACTATGCAATGTGTGTGGTATAGATGGACAAAATTTTTGGAACCTGCTATACCAAATTGGTGCTATACTTGAAATTTTATGTAGTAGTATTTTATGTCTTATTTAATATTTAAATTGAACACTTAATTAATGAGTACTGTCTATATAAAGGGAATTCAAAAAATGGAAATTTTGTATTAGATCTTGAGGAAAAGGCATTCATAAAAGATGTTGAAACTGAATTGCATTTAAAAAGTCTTTAAATATCAAGTATATTTAAAATACATAGCCCATTCTTTGTTAATTTAAAATATTGAGTCTATTTATTAGTTTAAATTTTTTCTTGTGAAGTTTCAAGATCATTTAGATCTCAAATCTTTTCAAAATAAATTAAAAAGGATCAGCAGTTGATCATTGCTGATATCAAAAGTGTTTGTTCGTGAACTCGGTTCAGGCCTGTGGACAATGATTTTGACACGTTGAACTTCCATGAAAACCATTTTACACTCCAAAATTCTTCCAAGAGCTCAGTGTCTCAGAATGACTTGGTGTCTCAACACAGATGCTTCAGAAGTGTCAGTTAATGCTGTTGATGGTTACGTAGCATTTTCACGTGTGGTTTAGTTTGTTCCAGTCGTCACTGAAAATAATATTTCAACACTTGATACAAATAACATGGAAAAAGCATGTGAAAATATTAAAATGAGTTCTTAGAGAAATTCAAAGTAAGAATGAAGACAGGTAAAAATGGACAGCTCAGGACAATGACCATTTATCAAAGGACTTGTGCTGTTGATTTTCATCACTGTTTTCATTAAATTCACAATATACCATCTTTTGTTTAAAAATAATCTATATAATTAATATTTCTTTCAATCCAAGTTTTGTTGTGTACTTTTCTTGAATTATCACATCATATAAATAAATTGTTTTCATACAATTGTTCTCTAATTGCCTGAATGTCCTAAATAATAGGAAGAACCACAGCTCCAACACAAGTTAACTAATGTTCAAGAAATGAATGCCAGTCATTTCTTCATGTTATTCTCTTACCACACCTCCAATGTAATTTGGAATTAATAAGTGTCAAAATAATTGCTCACATGAGTGAACCAACTATCATCCTGTTGATGTGAAAGTTATTTTATTCCCTTGTTTGGCAGGTGTCCATTTCAGAATTGATACATGTTCTTGTCCAAGAGACTGATGCAAAGTGGCATCAGAGGACATTGTACAATAAAGTTGATTGTGAGAATTTGTTTTTCATTAGAATATATTATGCAAATTTTGATTAGAGAATATAATTAAAACGATTTATTAATTCAGCAAACATTTTATATCATTCAAAATATCCAGAAGATTTTTAAGTTCTGAACTTACTATTCCATCAAAAGTAATAAAAAACAAACGAGAACATAGGAAATAAATAAATTGCTTGATGCTGTAGAGGACTTTGTTAGTAGTTAAACATTTAGATTGATTGATGTCAGCTGTCATTTCTTCAAAATTTTGATTAATGAAATACTTGTACAAAAAACTTGTTACCTTCACCATCAGTGCAAGATCAAAAATCTTGGACGATGCCTGTATCTGTCTAGTCATATCACACACATTAGCTCTGTTCTACTTTGACCCTCTTGTTCTTTGTTATTAATTTAAACTAACTTCTTCCCCTCCATTAGAACTGTAATATCATGGTGGATATAATTTATTACATTTGTCAGTGATAATGACAAAGACCTGTTTGGAATTTTCTGTTGTTGCACAAATACAATAGATATTTTGTTAATTTGGTATTTAATTAAATTAGTCTTACATTTATATAGTTTTAAACTGGTTTCCTCCATGATATTCAGCCTTCCAATATGGCACTGAGAAGCAAGCTTGCCATCAAAATATTTGCGGAAGAGAATAACTTAAATTGTTTTGCACTTAAATACTATATTTGACTGTAACAATGTATGTTGAGAATGTGTGAATGTATAGCCTAGAATAATATATTTTATATGAATGGGTGGAGATGAATGTAGTATCTTCATATTTTATTTGTTTAAAACTATTTATTTGATTGTGTTATTTATACATATATAATAAGTTTTAGGAATTGTTCAGCTATCAAATTTTCTACTAGAACTTTTTAACGACAATGGATTAAGTTTGAAAGAAATTTGATGAATCAAATTGATGATAATTGATTAAAGTTTTTCTCATTGATTCTTAAAATTGGTCTCCATTATTAATATGAATTATTATTAGTATGAAAGAGCTCACAACATTGTTACAGGCAATAAACTAGTAATTAAGTCTGAAATGAGAAATGTCTCAGCTTTTTAGTATCAAACATGATAATAGTGTCATAATGGCATGAACTTTGTCATAATATTCTAATCTCTGTAAAACAAACTAAGTTTATTAAACAGTTCTTTTCAAGTTTATTAAACAATAAGCTTGTTTTATGGAGTGAATCTAACCTAATTTTCCAGGATTCCATCAGACCCTAGTAAACTTTGTTAACTTTGTTCTTTTCTCTTCTGTTTAGAATTATGTAAATGATTTATTAATTTTGATTATTAATACATTAATTATTTTCAGCCTAAGTTCTAATGCTGCTGATTAGGTGAACGGGTACACTACTAACATTTCTAAACCACTTTCCCAAATACTGGCAATTTGCCAACATGCGTGGGTTGCTTCATTTGATTCGTGATCTGATTTGATTGATATGGAAATTGTCATGTGAAAGGGTTCTACAGAACTTAGCTATGCATGTTGATTTTTATTATATGTTTACTCAATTCCTTTGATAATGCTGTCCTGTGAAAGGAAGAAATGAATATTTTTCATATTTGTAATCCTTTCTTTAAATTAAATATATAATTTTATAGTGAATCATATTTAAATATTGAAATCATACTTTCCCTCCTATTTTTTGAAAGTATTTATTGATATATTCTTCATTGTTTATTATATAATCTTCAGTTAGGTTTATGACACAAGTGTGTATCCTTCGAAATTTTGAGTTGACGTTTTAAATTTTGTTTAATACATAAATATTTTTTCTTGTATCCAGAAAGTTAGTCTTCATGAGAAGGTGATAGTTTGCTAAAAAAAATTATCTGAAGATGTTTGGATAGAATTTCATTACCTCGTACGTTTATTTTGAAGGTACGGATTCACATGAATTTGAGAAACTGTGCTGCATCTTTCAGATCATTTTGTAAACATTTCTAAGGAGAACACGCACATTTCATTTTAATAGATGATTATTGGCATTCATCTGCTTATACAGCTCTTCCACATCAGAACTATCTGCTAATAAAAGTTCATATTTTTAACACACTATTTGAAATATAGACTAAGTTTATGAAATGATTCAATGATCTAATGAGGACAGCCAATATTACATTGATTCCTTATAAATCTTCATAGTTTTAGTTGCCCTTTTTACATTTACAATACATTTTATTGCACACATATTCTCAATTTTCACTTTTTATAAAATCGTGAAATACACCAACAATTATGTGATGTGTAGAAATGTGTTAGATTTTTTCCTTTTAGCATCATAATAATATTAAATCAAAAATAATTTATTTTGATCATATTGAAGCAACCTATCACAATACAACTCAGAATATGTAGATCAAACTGGGCATGCAATAACTGTTATCTCAAAGCACATTGATGTACACTGTTCTAACACGCTCGTGAATTTGGCAGCTTTTCTAACATGCTTGTGAAGTGCAAGCATGAGTGTTTGCTTGTGCTATGTTTTAAATAATTACATTTACAACTGTATATTTATAATTTTTAAACGATATGAAAAATAATTATTATTTCTATTCAATAATACAAAAAAGCATATTTGCTAAAAAAAAGAAAAAGAAAAACTTAAAAAAATGTGTGTTAATAAATATGAATATTTGCAGAAAGAAAGGTAAAGATAGTAACAGATTATGAAAACTATAACTTGCTTTCTCATTAATATTTTTAGTATAATTTTTTTAAAAAATTCAAACAGTGGTTCCTGCCACTAGTTTACAATTGCATTTAAAACAATACTATATGTACTGGATGTTGAAAAGGATCTAATATTTTGATACAAGATTGTACTAGATCAGTAAATATGAATATATGAAAATATATATCTTCTGCAACTTAATCCAGTATTTAAAAACATAGTAAGATTATGTACACAAAACATTTAATAATGTCAATTGAGTCAAAGAAATAGATTTACTATAGAATTTCAGAAGAGATGCAATGTTAATAATTTATTTTCATGCCTATAATAATTGTGATGAAATGTTTGAATAATAATATAATTGTGCATGCCCAATTTGCTTATGGTGCCTACACACCTCTACAGCTTGAATGTTTTTCAATACTCGGCATGAACACTTCAGTTTTTGCATGCCGCCTTCTGGCATGGGCTTATATTCACTGATGCAAGTGGCGGCATTCAGATGACACTTTACCTGCATGTTCCTTCTCCTTTCTTTTCCTATCCTGTATTTCCTACATATTGGCTGGTTTACAACATTACATCAAGTCCAAGGGTTACTCTGAAAGGATTGTTTTGTTAAGCTCCATGCACCTCGTTCACTTTCTGAGAATATTTAATCTTGTTTACTTTAATATTGTGGCCACATATCAGCCCTAGTTTGTACCATTTATTGCTTGTAAGATGACAATTTTGTTGCAATGTTTCTGATTAGTGGAATTAGGAAACAAGGAAATGCATCAAAATTCTAACCCTTCTGGAGATAGTGAAATAAGGAAGCACTTTGCTGCTTAATTCCTCTCAGCATAATTTTGGTTGTTTTTGTCTTGTGAATTTCAGGCTTGGCCTTACTTTCTAATTGTTGCTTGAGCAGACTCAGTACAGAAAGTTGGTCAAATCATTTAAGAGTAATTTGTATGAATGTCTTCATACATTTCAAATTAAAAGTTTCAACAAAATAACAATTCATGTTGGTGTATTGTGAAGACCAAGATAATAATATTAAACTGTAAATTATAGACTTGTGTACACAATTGAATTTTAATGATAAGTGAATCAAGAATTGGACTGCACAATTATTAAAAAATTTCTTCATATTTCTTTTGCTTAGAAAACCCTTTTCAAAAGGCAAGAGGGAATGGGAGGAATTAAGCTTGTATTATTGAAGTGTTTTTTGATTTTGAGAAAGAAGAGATAAAAATAAGTTTAGTGATTGTTATCCTGTGAACCTTAAACTGTATTATAGTATAAGGTTGCATGGAGCTCTACTTATCTCACATTTAAATGACATTTTAAGGGATCGATTTCTTAAGCTTGTCTGTGGCCATTGGTAATTGTTCAAAAATTGTTCGGATGTTTTATAGAGACTGTTGATGATTCACAATTGTAGAGCAAATAAATAGTTTTGTGAAATACTTAAATTTTTTGAAGTGCTTTTGTGAATTTTTGACTGTAAAAAATAGTCATTAATATTCAGAGATTTTTATTCTCTTTATGTTTAAATGTTGAGTGTGTTTTATAATTTTTTTATTGTATCAATGTGCACTTCTGTAGGATTTATATTTGCTTAAAATATTTCTATATTATTTTGTATTGTAATGGATTTCTGTGTATTTAAGCATTTCAGTGTTTAGACATTCAAAAAGAACACATACATTGTTCTTTTTGCTGTAGAAATTTTTTTGCCATTTCTTGTTGTGTTCTGAACATATGACGTATCTGAGAACCACTGTGCACTTGCAGAAATGTTATAAATGCTTTACTGATGCAATTTACAACACTTGTTCTCAATACTACTTATGAATTTGGAGCTGAATTAAATTTATTGATACATTTAAAGACATAAATAAATAAATATGATACCGCATTGAGTAGATCAACTTTTCTCATGTACAGTTTGTTAGTATAAGATTTTCTAAAAACATCAAGCTTAAGAAAACAATAAATACACAACAAAGCACACTCCTTGATTTTATCATCAGATCAATCATTTGTTTGTTTTTTTTCAATCATAAATTAACACATTTAATGTGATTGGAGAGTTTAATGTTCTAAGTGAGAGAACACACACAATAAATTATAATAGTAGTATTTAGGATGGTTAAAATTTTGAAATTTGCCTTAATGAATTATGTTATAATGCTAAATCATTTAATTCTGTGTTTGAGGCAGTAGTCTTGAAAATTAAATGAATACATTTAATAATTAACAAGCTGTCTAATTGCTTAGAGAAATAGAGATTCATTTTTAAATCTTGAATGTTCAATAATGAAATTTGGAGGGGGAAAAAGAAGTTGTTTCTTTTAAAATTATTGACACACCTTTTCTCAGTCACATGTTGGGAGCTTACAGCTTGACCCTGCTGGAGTGGTACCCCAGTGAGAGAAATCCCCTTCAAGCCAATATGTAGGTTGGCATTGGATCTCACGTTCCTGTTGGGAGGAACACTGCTACCTTTCGGAACATAACATGCACTACACTTATGGGGCCAGTGACCCACTGGGTCGTTGATGTGCCTGTGAATGATAAATACTTACTTACTCCCATTCTTGTATCCAATTTGCTATTTTGCTGTTGACTTAATACAAACAAAAAAAGTGTTTATCAGAATAAAAAACATATTTAATATTTAATAGTCTGTTTGTTCTATATTCACTTGACTTCATGGCATATTTATATGATTGGATTAGTGTAAAGTGAAATTTTATTCTCATGGAATTTTAATATTCTCTTGATAATGTACCTTAAAATTCAGAATTTGTATTAAATATATCCCTTCTTTTATTGTTTTAGAGTTGGTCCAAGCATTTCCATTATTAACATATATAAATCTCAAATGATGAAATGATGAGCAATTTTGAGTATGATTATGTAATTAATTGTACAATTCAACAAAAAGCTTTGTGTTCAACAAAACTAATCTTGAACATCTTTTCTTCATTCTTATGGAGATTTATCTCATTAAATAATAGTAAGAAACTGAAAGTAGCAAATGTTTCTGAAAATCGATTGTCAAAATAGCACAAGACTTCACCATCTTTAAATTTAAATATTATTTTCCTTCAGTACTTTTTTCACAATATGTGATTCTTTCTGCCTGAAGAGAGAAGATTTGAATAGAAATAAGAGAACAAGTGATATGTAAATAAGAATTCAGTTTGGCTAATGCAGTTAATTCTACTTGAAATGACTTGCTTAAATTATTGACAGATGGTGATGGATATTTCACCTGGATGAAATAATATCAAAACTATGGTAACCTGACCTCCACATGCCTGACGTTTTTGTGCCTTATTTTTGAACTGACACAGGCAATTATATTTTTATCATGTTGACAAATATTTTGATTTCAGAATTTCAAAAATCTGAACACTTGTCATTTTGAGTAGAATTAATTTTTTGCTTGCTGCATTGATGTTTCATGGTTTAGCTGGAAAGCAGACAGCTGAGTGATGTGAAGATCTCATGCACTGGCCCGTGTCGATGTTTTGCTGTTGTACTTAATCTTGCATGTGTATTGTTTTTGGATTGATCCATTCTCATGTTAAGTTCACACATTACCAGGAAATGGTTAGAAATCAAAAAGGAAAATGAAAATTAATTCAATGAAAAATGTCAGATTAAAACTGATTTTACATATTCACTGGAATTAGTTCTCGGCAATGTGTGATTACTTCTTTATGGAGAATGGTTTCAAAGAGAAACTGTTTAATGTTTGTCACTGCAATGGTAAATGTGTGTTTGTGTTTCAGAATTGCCAGTTTTGTCATTCGGGGGATAATGAAGATAAGCTTTTACTGTGTGATGGTTGCGACAAGGGTTATCATACCTACTGCTTCCGACCAAAGATGGAACAAATTCCAGATGGTGACTGGTAAATAAGTTTGTCATTTATTTTTTTGTTTAATTTGCCTTTGCCTGTAGTATAATATATTTTAGTGAGAATATTGTGCTAAGTTAATATAATATGTATTAAATATAATTTTACTTGACATTCAAATTCTTTGAAGTGCTAAATTGATAAATGAATCAACTCCAGTTGCAGGTTTCTAGGTATCTATAATGTACTAATATAGCTTAAGTTAAGCTTTCAAGCCTTAATTTGCATCAAATTCATAACTAGTAGAATTGTAATGGAAATACACAAACTTGAATTGGGATAGTTTCAAATTCTTGCACGAGATCTGTTATAATTGATTCTTATTGCAATGTATTTTTCTTACTCGTATATTTTTTTATAGTATATGTAGTAATATAAATATAAATTTTGTGCCAAAAAGTGTAAATAGCATTAGGTCTGATTTTTCATTAAAAGCTCTGAATTTTCAATAATTGCAAAAGCTCCAATTTTTTGGTTCTCTTCTACCTACATTGTAGACTAGAGATTTGTTTATTCTTGAAAATGAGATTTCTTGAAAATAACTAGTTTTGTGTGAAATTGTCAGTTTCCCAAAAAAAATGTGAACAAGAATTTCTGAAAAATGGCTTTAAACTTTTTGCTCAATTGCACTTACACAAATTTTAAAGGTTCAATTTTCATTAAAACTTCTGAAATTTCGAGAATTACCAACATTCAACTTTTTTTTAACATGTCCTACATCTTCAATATTAAAGCTAGAGATTTCTTTCTTAGTGAAATATATACATCTAAACTAAACCTTTAATTCATGTTTGCATTTATAGTAGTTTCATGAAATTTTGAGTTAAATCAGGACTAATTAAAGAACACGCTTCTGCGGCTGGAGACAATATGTACTTGGCTGTCTGAGAGATTCCACATTCTAGGCATACTTGCCGATTGTTTCAGTCATCATACTGTGCCCTCTCAGTAGGACACAGTGTAATGGCCAAAATGTTGACAGCTATGCCTATGTATTGTCTCATGGACAGCCAAAAATCTAAATTGGGTAATTTACCAAAAGTTATTAACAAGATTTTTTTTTTATGGCGCTCAATTTTTTGTCTTAACTTTGTGAGGATAGGGTATAACATACTAAATTATTAGGCACCAGTGCCATTTTCATTAAAACTTTTGAATTTACTTAAATTAAATATTTGTAATTTTTTTGTACATCGTAGAATGAGTTTTTATAATTTATTGCATTTTGTGGATATAAATACTTCAAATGGTCTCTTGTGAAGCTTTCTCAAAATATTTTTATGTAAATATATCTTTTCTTCCTTAACATATGCCTAGCAGTTAATTATATCAGTAGAAGCATTGTCTTCTCATGACAGTTCAAATCACTGGATGGGGAAAGTTGTTTTCTTCAAATGTTTTGCTTAAATACAGCAATGTCCATTGATAAATATGGTATAAGTCCAATTTTCATTATATATTGAATATTCGTGACATATTGTTAATTCTAAATCTTTGAAAAATATCAAACCTCCAAAAATTGCAAATTTGAATTTCCACACTTTTTTGTTGAAGACACTTTTTCAAGAGACAGCTGAAGAATTAGTAGGATACAGTTTACAATATTATAATATTAAGTTAACCATTACAAATAATTGTAGTTCCTTTCCCATATACTACATATACACTGTAAAGTGTATGCTATATATACTATATACTATACTATATAATATACTATGTGTAAAGAGTTTGGTACGTAGTGTATGGTAAATATACTCCATAAATTACTGCATACAGGGAAAGTTATGTAATGCAGGAAGAATTTGATGTCGAAATTTTGATGGAAATACCCATTTTGGAGGACTCTGGTATCGAAAAGGTTGTTCAGTTGATTTTTTTCTTTTCTTTTCTTTTTTTACATCCAAGGCAGACATTTTTATTGGTAGGGAACAATTGCAGAAGCATGTGTTTGTCAATGAGGCAGTATTTAAGAATAGTAACCCTTCTCTGCCCATGGAATAGAGTTCAAATGAGCAACATATTTGCACAGGTTCAACTAATATTATAATATTATCTAACCATTAAAAATAATATGAGAATGAATGTGCTGTTGTAGCACTGCTAGTTTATACTAGTTTCCTCTTGATCAAAATATTAATGCTTCAAGAACTGGTAAATTATTTTGTGACTTGTTGTAATAGTGGAAGATATCCAGGAAAAACATTTCTTTTTATTATTTCTTGAAAATATATTGCTTCGTAAAGTGATAAAAAAGTTTGAGACAGGGGCAAGATGCAGTTTTGTTTATTGAGCCTAATAGTTTCCTGGTTGTAAAGCTCTAATGCCACTCCTAAATTATATAAAAGCATGTTAAACAATTATTCTAATAAATTGTATTGTGTTTCTCAGGTACTGCTTTGAATGCATGAATAAGGCAACTGGGGAGCGCAACTGCATTGTATGTGGAAAACGTGCAGGCCGCAACCTGGTAGTCTGTGAAGCATGTCCACGTGCTTATCACACAGATTGTCTTCAGCCTGCTTTAGCCAAAGTGCCACGAGGCAAGTGGTTCTGTTCAGGATGTGCAACTCGTGCTCCTCGGAGACGTGGTGGTGGTGGTAGTGGCTCTGGTCGTAAGCCACGTGGCTCGGCAACGCCATCAACTTCCCATGCTAATACCGAAAAAGCTTCAGAGAGAGCAGAGAAGCATCGAGATAGTGAAAGCAGTGATCATGCTGCTCCTACAAGGTGTGTTGTAAAAATAATAAATAAGGGAAAACGTAGGAAGTCAGGACATAGCAAAATTGTATAACTAGTATATTTTTGAAAATTAAAGAGAGAATATAAGGCTGTGAAAATTTTTTAGTTGTCTCTTAGCACGGGCAAATCAAGTACAAAAAGGGAAAAAAAGGCAGTTTTTTACTTCATCAATCTGATATTCTCAGGGCTATTTCAAACACATAATAAACAAACTGCATCTCGGTTGGTGGGGTGACTGGCTCTGAGTTGGATGGCCGGGGTTCCAGTTGGGATGTATGAAATTTTTCTGCATCCCTGACTATCCAGAACAGATCCACTCGTCCTGCTCTTTAATAAGTACCCCGTATTATTCCTGGGAGTTAAGGAACTCCCTTGAATGCCTCTTTTTGGTGCTAAGGTAAAGCAATTGCAGAGCACAACTTTAGTATCAATTAAGGATATCATCATGGCTCCTAGCAGTGCTTGACCTTTTTGACACGACAAACTTACTTATTAACACATTGTAGGCTGTATTGTTTTGATACTACTCTCCCTTTGTTTCTGAGTGATTGTAGTATAGTTCTGTAGTATTGTTTATGCAGAATGTAGATATTGTATCTTAGAGATTTCAAAAGTGATTTTTTCAATTTTTTCTGTCTGGATTTATTTTTCATTTTACTGTAGCTTCGATATCATAATGAATTATGAGTCTGCTGAAGATGAAGTGTTTCAGTATTCTATTTCTTTGATATAATACAAGACAAATAGGATGTTCAAATATTTCAAAAAGTTTAAAGAACTGACTTCTTTCCATGATATTGCTTTCTCACTATTGTTCACACAAGACATAAGGGAGCGTAGCAAATTCAGATGTACAAGAACTAATCCAGGCAGGTAAAAACTGATATCAATCGAGAAAAATCTGCAATGTGTTAATATGTTAACAAGTTATTCAATAGAAAATGTTATGTCGTTGAGGCATGTATGTGAATAATTCACTCATATTTTATTTTATTTCTGGTAATTGTTAAGTTATTGGAAATATTTTCGTAAATCACTGTTGTGGCTCTTGTCTCATCTCACCAAGGCAAACATTGTAATTGATTTATTTTCAAGAGAGTAAAATTTGTTAATATTTACTATGTAACCATTATTATAATTCATTCCTTACTCTGTGTACACCTAATTTGTAAATTTCTTTTCTGTAATGCAGGAGATATCAGAAGGCAAGGTCAGTATTTTAGGAGATAATAACATTAGTAGTTTTGAGATGAGAAGTTCATCTTAGCTTGTGATATATTTCAAATGGTTTTGGGATATAGCTGTTGGAAATTAATATATTATAAAATGTGTGTATTGAAGGAGATATTATGTACTAATTTTGTTTGATAATTTATTATTTTGATACCACAAGACTTCTAAGTAAAGTTTCAAACGTCTTCATATTAACATTGTAATTTAACCCTGCATTGGTCCTATCTGAATGTAACACCAGTTGTCCTGCGAGGTTTGGGTAACCTCAAGGTTACAGTTCTCTTTAAAACAATGACACTACCGATTAATTCATAACTTAAATAACAACAAAGAAATAATATTTTAAACCCACATTTTGGAATAGTTGGCATAAATCTTAGTGAATCGGTCTTCTAAAGGAAAGAGTGAGATTCTTGCAATCTTCTGGTTATGAGTGGAGTGTGATATTCTCTTGTTTTAAGACACCTCGTCCACTAAGGGTCACCAACCTAACAAGAAGCAAAGCTCGTAGGTATGGAAATGCATGAAGTAAACGAAATATGATGGATTTATGCTTATTCATTTCAGAAGTGGTATACAATTCAAGAAGTTTGTGTGGACTCCAGTTACAGGCACTATGAAGTGAAGGAAGTGGTTCACTGCCAGGTGAACAACGTTATTTTCATGAAAACAATATTGTGCACAGCATGGTGTGCAATAAAAAAATAGTTTTCTGCATGGCAGCTACTTTGAACAATCTCATTCCATGACTTCCCATGTTGTTTTTTTCTCATGAAAATATTCTGAAGGAATAATTGGCAGTTCAAGTAGTGAGTCTTGTCGTACAGAAAGGGCACTGCATTTCTGTTGGAACAAGGTTTAGTTTCACCACCCAGCCAACAGCAGTCTGTTTCATCGAGATAATTGCTGATAGCTGCGTTAAATTGAACCTGGGCATCCTCAAAATTCAAATATGCACAAGCCAAAAAGTAAACCCAGAAAAAAATACGAATTGTACACTAACATGGTGAAACAGCGAGTGAATTTCAAGGTTGGCATCTTACGTTTTTTGCAAGTAGTGGTGGTAATTTATTAACAAATGAATGCTACACTCCGCTCATAACAAGCAGGTCGCTAGAATACCTGGATAGAGGAATGTATAAGTAAAGACAAGCATTGAGGTATCATTATTGTCTTTTAAAAAAGGTGAAGTAAAAGTTCTTATAAATTAAAGTAGTATATTTGAAAATAGCATCAACAAAAATTAAATAATATTTATTATTCATATACTCCTCGTTTCATTTATTTCATTCTTAACATATTAATCCGCACAGCCATCCTTCACTTTCAGGCTGCTGCTTCATGTTTTTCTGTCTCAACAATGCAATCAGAAACTTACATATTGTGTATATGTTGAGCATATTTCTGACATGACACTTTTTGCAATCCTAGCTGCTTGGACTTTCTTTGTACTGGCATGTACTTATGCCATCATAACAATGGGCCTTCAGTTTTCAACTTGAGTGTCATTTTACTTTTGTTCTTAGCTCTCTTGATCAAGAATTACTATTCATATGTCTCTTATTTGTAAATTTTTATTCAATTGAATTGATGCCATATTTTACGTGGCGAGACTCAGGCCAAGAGGCCTGCTCTTCTGTCTGACCAAGCAAATTTTGCTATGCTCCTTTCACCGACTAGGGGAGAAAGAAGGTATTAACGGGGCGATAAAACAGGCATATGAATTTAGCTCAGAGGCTTCATTTAGGCTTGAGGATCTTTTACATGCAATAAATCTACTAACATGGGGCAGCCGGCTTTACTTCTCTTTCGAAGGAAGGCGTACAAAGGATATCTTCGCCCTTAAAAATCCACGGCTTCAATCGGGTTTAAACCCGCGAACTTGGGTATAACAGTCCCATACACTAACTGTTACACCATCGCTGCTGCTTTTATTATGTTCACTTCAGTTTATGTCTTATTTTACGCGGTGAGACTTGTGCCATCAGGCTGCTCCTATGTCTGACTACACAAATTTTGCTAAGCTCCTTTCATCTAGTGGAGAAAGAAGGTATCACTCGGGTCATGATAGAGGTGATTTGAATTAGCTCAAAAGCATATTTTAGGCTTGTGGATCATCTAATGTAAGAAGGACTTTTCGTTCCTAAAAATCCATAGCATTGATTAGGTCTAAACCCATGAACTTGGGTACAACAGTCTGATATGCTAACCGTTATACTACTAGAGCCTCATCACATAATCAAAAATATGTCTTTTAGAGATAATCTTCATGCTACTTTATTTTTTTGTATATGCTTGATAACTACATGTGAGTCGATGCATACATTCAAGAGTTGAAAATTTCTTTCAAGTTCTACTGCTGTTTCTGGAGATATATCAATAGGACATTATTATTTGAAATAAAGTTCATAAATGCTATTAACCAAATATTTAAAAAATATATCGATAAAAAAATTATTAAAAATATAAATACAAAAACATTTCACAAATGTTCTAACTGTAACTCCAACTGCTTTTTAACTTTAGTGGTTGATATTTGGTGACTTGCAAAGAAAACTGAAAGTGCACAATTGAGATTACAAGAGATACACAAAAGAGACATGGAACAGGAAGTCAAGCCATTTTAGGAATCGTATCGGTGGACCACTGAAGGGTTAAGTGAGAGGGTAGTATATTTTTTCATGATTGAGTTTATTGATTATTTTTATGATCATTGATTACAATTTTATTATGATTTCAATCCTTTTTCTCTGAATTATTACTTTTTCTGAATTTTGTTTCAGAAACACATGAATCAGAGCAAACTATTTAATAAAGTAGTATTATCATATATTAATTGGAGTTATTGGTTGTCAGTGAAATTATATTTACTGAACAAAGGTTATTTATTAATTGCAATGTACCCACAATGAATGTTGGAGAATTAAATCACATTGATTGTATTCTAAAAATTAGTGAGATTCCTGCATTGCATGTTTGAAATGCATTCGCATAAAGATATATATTCAAACAGCTTTATCTTTGAAATCATTTGTCATATGTTGTGTATTCATTTGAACTTTTCTTCTTAGAATGACTTGTACTATAACCTCCCAAAGCATTGATCTTTCCTCCTGAAACGACTGTATACATGTCTGGGAGTCAAAAGGCCAAATCTGCCAATGGATTTAATTGGTCGAGTGCATTTTTTAATTGCATCCAGAGTGAAATTCTCAATTAATTTCTTGAAATCACTCTTGAGAGTGATCATAAGAGTAAAACCATATTCGCAGAAATCTGTCGAGAAGAGTTAATAAAAAAACACAGGAGATGTAAAGTGAACAGCTATTACACTGAATATATCAAAAGAAAGTTTCATCAAGTAATTAATAGAAAAGCTGTGTAAGGCACAACAAAGTATGCTCAAAATAGAATTTAGGCCAATACAAAGAAAGTTAATGGAGGAAAGCAGTTTTACAAATGCCATATTTATGTCTATTACTTTTAATTATTACCAAGTTTATGGAGATTAATGCATTATTTTACATGCATACATTTATGATTCCAGTATTTAATGTTACTGAAAACATTAATTTCAGTATCTTTTTATAAACTGTTAATAAAAGCAACTCTAAAGTTGAGTTGTCACTGAGAATATCAAATACATTTAAAAGATGTTTTTTCAGGATTTTTTTTTAAATGATGAAAGAAGCAAGTGTTAATGTTTTCTACATTTTATATTTTATTTACATAATATGTACTGGATAATATTACTTTTTCTTTACTATATTAATAAATTGTTTACCATTTTCATTCTAAAAATTTAGTACATTTCAATTGTTTGGTGTGTAAATCCATCTTTGTTCAGTAGTATTGTATTATCTTTGATTCCATCTTTTATTCACATTGAAAGAGCAGTCTTCTGATTCAGAATAATTGGCAAAGGGAGAGAGTCTTTACCTCTAAGAAAAGCATTGTGGCATTAGTCAATTTTGAGCATAATTTTTGAACTCTTGGTTTAAGAATAATACAAATATAATTTGGTGACAAAAATCCTGATTATGTTATATCCCCAAAACTGAACAAATTCTACTATGTTAGAAAATGGCTTGAGACATTGTGTTCATATAAATAAGTTATTCAGTGACTTTGTACAAATCTGAGCTATCGTGATCCTGCTGTATTTTGACATGGAATGATATATATGACTTTGTAATTAAACAACACATTACGTTTGAATATTACTGTCACTCAAGTGGAAACTTCATTCTAACAACTCTTTGCATACACTGTGAAGAGTGAACGAGATGGAAAAGGAATTCACTCAGCATTCCTAAAACATTGCTTCTGGTCCAGTCTCTCAGTAATTGATTAAAGGATGAACAGACAAATAAACAGGTGGGCAGAAAATGACAATCATTTTGACTACTTTATCTGAGTTGTTTCATAACAGTTGAGACTTCAAGATCGACTGATGGAATGTAAGTCTCGTGGTTTCAAACGTTCTTGAGATCAATGCAATTTCGCCGATTCACCGAGCCTAAGGATTGCTTAGCGAATGAGCCTGTCAAATGGACTGTTGCTCATGATTAATATTATTGATTCTCTCACCCGGCTATCTCGCATTGTCCTTTGGCACTAATGGGCACTTTTGGAAAGAGTTTCTTATTGCAGATACTGTATGTTCCTTTTCGAAATATTTTAAGCTTGTTAGATTACTCGTAAAGTATTTCATTAAAATGAGTTTACAAAACCTCTTTTGACATGCCATAACTAATATTATTTATTGAATGAAATGTTCATCAAAGTTTCCCTAATATTATATAACATATAAGCACATATTTGCTAGAACTATTAAAACAATGTACAATTACACCCAAATTTACGATTTGATAATATTTAAAAAAGAGTACAAACTAAATAAAGATACTTCTATAGAATTCACTGGACGTAACTGAATGAATGATGAACTGATGAAAAGTGTCAATGGCTTCGAATTTATTAATACACTCAAAACAATGAAATATATTTATGCCATTTTAATATTGGGGTTTTGTAAGACGTTTAATAGCAAACAAAACGGCACAACAAGAGGGCATCATTTCGTTCACTTACAAGAGTATCTTTGACAAAGCGTGTTTTTTCTGAACAATACATGCTCATTGTCTTGTAACTTTACAATGTTTGTGACGAAGAAGGATTAAAACCAAAAATTGAGAGTTACACTGGCACTGTCGTCCTTCGAATGTCCTTGTATAAAATTTAATTTCATTATTGTCATGTATTTTTCATTCTCATTATTTATATTCTTGGAAAGTCCTTTCACAGGGCTTTATTTTGTAAGTAATTATTTCCTCAATAAATTATGTTAGCAAGTTGCTAATACATTTTAAGTGAAGAAGTTATTAATTATATGAACGTTGATTTCTTAAATACATTTTTATCAAATCTAGACAATCTTATCCTTTTAAAATAACATGCAAGAGCCAATAGGATTATCAAAGAAAGTAGGCCTACCATTTAACAAAAAAATATGCAAGTGATAGCGTTAAGATATGCTAATATTTTAATTTTTTAAGAATTATAAACGTGAGCATTTTCTAAAAATTTATTTGTACTAGAAAAATTAAATAAAATGCTTAAACAAGAATTTTTTCATAATTTTTAAACCAAGCATTACATATCCGTGTGGTTAAGAAGTTACACTATTTCAAAATTTAGTAACTTGCGTCTTCTTCACATAGGTGCTTCATACACAATTGTGAAATCCTTAAAACATTTGTATTGCCTCCCTCTACTCAAGTATTGCTTTGGACCAGTGGCGTGGCCTGATTTTTGGCTTAGGGTATATAACTCGAGATAAGAGAAAATAATTTAAAACTCCTAAATATATATTCCCCATTCACTAATACCATTTCTGACTCTTTGGTCAATTAGAGCACACCCGCTTTTTATATATTTAAAATAAAAATAGATCCAGTAAAAATAGTAGTGGTTCACGTATTTCATATTCTGGTTGAAGATTAGAAAAGGTTGAAGTTCATGATAAATGTGTGCCCTTATACTATAAGAATAAAACCACTCTCACTCTCAATTATTACTCATAATTATATAGTCACTTTTTTGGAAGGCGTTGTGCTCGCCATTCACGTCACAGATTTGCTTTTTGCACGGGCAGATACCCATCTACATTGAACGAGCACAATCCCTAATCTAAAATGGCTACAAATATATAGTTGCTAAATGCTTTAAAATAAGATAATAGACTTAAATAAACTAAAATTCTCATAAATTAATCTCGTTGTCTTACAAACACCGAAGAAAACAATGAAAGTTTTTAACACGATAGCCATTTTATATGCACCCTGGATGTAATGAGCCATTGTGCATCTTATTCACAGCGCAGGCGAGGCAGGTTTTCAAAGCGAGTTGTGCATCCTTGTGAAGAATCGGATCTTTCACGGTGCGATGTTTGAATTATGAAGTGAAACACGAATAAATAAATATAAAAAAGAACAAAAAACAAATGGACAATTTACAATTTAAAATAAAAATTGTTGATATTGTCAGGGTATGGAATACATCATCCACATCCATGGATGCTACGTCCCTACTTTGAACAATACCTAATATGCGGAACTCTCAGTAGAGGCTCCCCGACGAGTCAGCCTTTTGGGCCATATGGTTTCTGCGAGCATCGGGAGCGGTGGCTCAGTGCATCAGCTGATGTCATTGCACTGCCTCAGACCGGGAGGTCCTAGGTTCGAGTCCCAACAGTGACAAGATTGTCGACACTAGCTTGTCAGCTAGGTCGAATTTCGTCGCTGTCTGGAGGAATATTCTTGAGGCCGGCTGCTCTGATTGGTAGTACTCCGTGGTCTCTCCAATCCAAACCAGGCGAATGCCAGAGCAGTACCCTAACAACGGCTACTGCTACCGCTTGCGATCTTTCCTACCTCTTCCGCCCTCTCCTCTCCTCTTACATACACTTACACTCACATGCACTACACTACAACATATTTCGGGAGACCGGTCGGGGACTTAGAGCTTGTCTCGGCTGGGGCGGTGCCCCGCTGGTGGGAGATACTTGATTGAGGGAAACATTGCTAGCCGACGGTAGGTCGGCGCCGGATCTCGCCATCCAGTGGGGGAAGATCACAGCCACCTCCCGATGAAAAACATGCACTTCACTTACGGGAATAATGACCTCAGTAGTTGACGTGGCCGGAATCACTAATAACCATACCAATAATAAAAAAGAGAGCAGCGGAAACCTGCCGTGAACTCTGTCGATCACAAATTCTACGTGGGACGACTGAAATTGGACGCACGGTCCCAGCTGTGGAAGGCGAGCGGGCTATAGAAGGCCAGGGGTTTATTTACGTCCTATGGGGACCTTTGCACAAAATCGTGCTCCCTTCTGAAGAAAATGGTTCAAATTTACTAAAAAAAAGTACAATTAAAAAAAATTATAAACATTTTAGTACTGTAGACTATTTGATTAACATTATTTTACAGATACAAACATATTTTAGGAACGATTTCATTTATCGAACATTTTATGATTTTTTTCCGGACGCGTTGCTCCCATTGATGGCTGCCCATAAGCAACTGTTTATTGGTCTTGTTGCTAAATCCGGTCCTGTCTACACTATAGTCGCACCTTTCCCCAGTGGGAGAGGACGACCCTTGCGGTCGCAATTTTCCTCGCTGCAGATGTGAATGACTGCGGAGGCAGGCAGGTAGTCCGTCGGGCGCGCGAGTGGACCTGCTCCCCAGGGGGTGGTCTTTTGTGCGCGGCGCGGTGTGGCGCCTGATGTGAATCCGCGGAAGCCTTTTCTTTGGCTTCAAGGTCGCGCAGGGGCAGTCATTACCCTGGAATGTCGGAAGCTGCTGGATGGGCTTTTGAGTCGAAAAGCGCGGCGCTGAAGTGATCAACCGGGGCCTCGCTCCTTCTGGTTGAGTCAGCCTTGGAAATCCCTCTGAGAAGGGACGGGGGAGGAAGGAAGAAAGAGAGCGTGCCCTCGTCTACTGCTCCGCGGTTGGTTGTATAAATGGGTGGGTGAATAATTTCTTTTTTACTTTTTTTTTTTACTTTTTACTTTTTTACTTTTATTTATTTACTTCATGTACGACTGTGGAAGTCTTCCAGGTCTTGAAAGATTACAGGTAAGTGCCTTATCAGAGTTGATCACTCGCTCGTTGATTGTCCTCCAATAATTGGGGCAAAACAAATTACTATAATTTTTTATTCAATTAGTTAATGTCAAATAATGTTTTTATATTTAAATTAGTGGAAATGAAAGGAAATAGTGTGTAAGTTGTGTGTGCTGTAGTGTGGATAATTGAATGGGAGGGTGAGCGAGAGATGAGTGACAGTGTATGGGTGATTGAGAGAATGGATGGGACCAAATATGATTGGGTGGTTAGGACTGAAAAGGTGATTGAGTGGGAGAGTGGATGGGTTATTGAGCGCGTGCGCGCGTGTGTGTAGATTGCGTTGTTTGTGTAGACTGGTGTCGGCTTATGGATGGGTGTGTGGGTGAGTGATTTCACGCGAGGGGTGAGTCCGGGTAGGCGAATGGGCAGGTGATTGCATAAGTGGTCGTAAGAGTGGCGGGTGATTGCGTTTAGGAGTGGCGGGTGGGTGATTGTATTTAGAAGTGGCGGGTGGGTGATTGTGTTTAGGAGTGGCGGGTGGGTGATTGTTTTTAGGAGTGGCGGGTGGGTGATTGTGTTTAGGAGTGGCGGGTGTGTGATTGTGTTTAGGAGTGGCGGGTGTGTGATTGTGTTTAGGAGTGGCGGGTGAGTGATTGTGTTTAGGAGTGGCGGGTGAGTGATTGTGTTTAGGAGTGGCGGGTGTGTGATTGTGTTTAGGAGTGGCGGGTGTGTGATTGTGTTTAGGAGTGGCGGGTGTGTGATTGTGTTTAGGAGTGGCGGGTGTGTGATTGTGTTTAGGAGTGGCGGGTGTGTGATTGTGTTTAGGAGTGGCGGGTGTGTGATTGTGTTTAGGAGTGGCGGGTGTGTGATTGTGTTTAGGAGTGGCAGGTGTGTGATTGTGTTTAGGAGTGGCAGATTGGGTGATTGTGTTTAGGAGTGGCGGGTGGGTGATTGTGTTTAGGAGTGCTTGGGTGGAGTGATTGTGTTTAGGAGTGGCCGGGTGCGGGTGATTGTGTTTAGGAGTGGCGGGTGGGTGATTGTGTTTAGGAGTGGCGGGTGGGTGATTGTGTTTAGGAGTGGCGGGTGGGTGATTGTGTTTAGGAGTGGCGGGTGGGTGATTGTGTTTTAGGAGTGGCGGGTGGGTGATTGTGTTTAAGAGTGGCGGGTGGGTGATTGTGTTTAGGAGTGGCAGGTGGGTGATTGTTTTTAGGAGTGGCGGGTGGGTGATTGTGTTTAGGAGTGGCGGGTGGGTGATTGTGTTTAGGAGTGGCGGGTGGGTGATTGATTTGAAGGGGTGGCGGGTGGGTGATTGTTTTGAAGGGGTGGCGGGTGGGTGATTGTTTTTAAGGGTGGGCGGGTGATTGTTTTTAAGGGTGGGCGGGTGATTGTTTTTAAGGGTGGGCGGGTGGGTGATTGTTTGTAAGGGTGGGCGTGTGATTGAACCTGAGTAGTGCAGGCGAGTGGGTGGCCGCAAGAGCGAGCGTGTGGCCGGCCGGCGGGTGGGCGGTGCGGGCCGGCGGCGCGCGTGGCGAGTGCGCTATGGCGTGGCGGGCGCGGGCGCGGGGCCCGTTATCCGCAGTGCCGTTGGCCGTTGGCCCGTGGGAAGTCGGCGCCGCAACTTCCCACCGCTGTCACAGTCGGCCTGAGCCCGCTCCGCTGCCTTTCGTCATTGTCTTACGCTCCCCCCCCTCAACCAGCGGGCGCGCGCGCGCGCGCAAGCCTTCTGATTGTTGGCTGGGCCGCCGCCCTCTTTCGAGCACCCACTCCGGACATATCTAGAGCACCAATCACACACGACACATTTGCCCTACGGATAAAGAAAATATGTTCGCTTTGCACAACACTTCGCATGCATATCTGCAGAAAGTGGATTTTGTCATTTAGTTCACGGCAGACAGCATGTAATTTATTAATGAATATATTGAAATTGATTGAAATAAAATAATAAAATCAGAAGTAAAAAAATTAAAATAATTGAAGTAAATGTTGAGCTGAATCGAGAACGAAACAGCGTTCCAATTTGAAGAAAGTTGAGAGTAGATGTTTACAAGGACGTATGAGCTTAGACAGACGGGATGAGTGTTGTCTGTTACGACAGACAGGGGCGCGCAGAGAAAACAAGGAACGTGAGGCAGGAGATCCATGGAGCTACCTTGATTCAAACTAAAACCGCATCGTTCGTAAACAGAATTCATCTCTCCATGAAACAGAAATAACTTACAGCTGTTAAATGAGAGCGTAGGCTTCCGCCAAGGAGTTGGTAACTACTTTGTTGTCCGGGAGACGCCGCGTCCTAGGCACGGGTGCCAGCGTGGGAGTGTAGTGCATGTAAATGTGAGTGTAAGTAAGGGGTGAGTACAGGACCAAGAATAGGAAGGAAGAAAGCGCGCGACCTGTGATCCGTTAGAGTACTGCTTCGGCGTTCGCCTGGTGTAGATTGGAGAAACCACGGAAAACTACCAAACAGAGGCCTGTCGCGAGAATACTCCTGCAGACAGCGGCTGAACTCGACATACAGTAGCTGTCTAGCTTGTGAGGAAAATCTTGCCACGGTTGGGAGTGGAGCCCTAGGACCTCCCGTTCAGAGCCACTGCAGTGACATCAGTTGATGCCCTCATCCACCTTTGCCGATTGAGAACTATACTTGGGTTTTCGTATCGTGGCGGAACACATTAGGTCATTTTTACACCTCCCGCCGTATGAAGTGAATCTTTTTAATTAATCCGCGAACGTCCTTCTCAACGGGGCTCATGGCCTCAAACATGTGCTTATCACTGTTGTAAAGATTCTTACGAAAAGGCAGGAGGTGTAAAAATAACCTAACGTCATCGGCCTCGTTACGAAAACCCAAGTATAGGAAAAGGAAGGAGCACCTGCACACCGCCTACCCCCTGCGCTGCTGGGGCTCTACCTGCGCTGCGGTGGCAAGGCGGTAGAGGAGGCGGTCCCCGTCGCCCGCCCCAAGGCCACAGCGCGGCACGACACACCTCGACGGCACGCGCTCCACGCCGCGCCGCGCCGCCCCCACTCCGCCCCTGCCCGGAATGGAGCGGCCCAAAGCGCGCACCTCAAGGCCCCTGCCTGCCCGCACTCGCACTCGCGCTCCCTGCACGCCGACACATGCCCGGTCGCGATAACTGGACGCCCGTAATCGACACTCGAACGGTCTCTTTCCTTTGCTTTCTTTTTCTTCCTTGCTTTCTTTTTTCCTTTGTTTTACCTTATCTTTCTCATTTTCTCTTTCTTTCTTTCTCTTTCTTTCTTGTTTCTTTCTTCTTTCTCTTTCTTTTTTCTTTCTG
The DNA here is from genome assembly GCA_011170035.1 of Teleogryllus occipitalis. Lineage (NCBI taxonomy): Eukaryota > Metazoa > Arthropoda > Insecta > Orthoptera > Gryllidae > Teleogryllus > Teleogryllus occipitalis. The sequence continues at coordinate 486,970 of BLKR01000359.1, forward strand.
TCTTTCTTTCTTTCTTTTTTCTTTCTCTGTCTTTCTTTCTTTCTTCTTTCTTTCTCTGTCTTTCTTTCTTTTTTCTTTGTCTTTCTATCTTTCTCTATCTACCTGTTTCTTTCTTTCTATTTATCTTTCTTCCTTTCTGTTTCTTTCTTTTCATTTCCCTCACGTTTTATCGTTTTATTTAGATATTTATGATAAAAAACAGTAAGAAAAACTGTAACGTGCAGTGCCGGTAATAATCTGAGCCAGTTTTCTTGAGCCCCAGAATTTTCACCGTTTCTCTTTAACTATACGTTATTGAATTATTATAAATAACGTTAGCAATCAGCTTTGTTGGCGGTTCTTTTGATAACCAGAAAAGTTCTCTTCCATGTAAATAGAAACTATTTGCATCGGCGAACAAGACACTGTGTCAATAAGTTTCATTTCTGTCTCTTCATTAAAATGTCCATTTTTGTTTGAAAAGAATGGCGGTCGTCTGCAAATACGGTACCTGTTGAAGACGTCAATGCGTATGACAGTCTCGCTTACAAA